>BMAO01018504.1:0-62606 GCA_019973975.1 Trichonephila clavata | reverse complement strand
ATAATTTTTAAAAAAATTCAAATTCGGGTTTTTAAAATTTTTTTCGTCGTTTATGTCAGCAGTAGTTGGTGAACGCAGACTTTTCTTACATATATATATATATATATATATACAAAGCAATACATACTCTATATAATAAAAATGAAATACACATTGAAACTAATATAATACGCACTACTTCTAAATGTATCAGTTCTGCACAAAGTATTTGATAATTAATTTATCATATTCAATTAAAACAAGTTCATTAATTCTTAGTGACTCTCTTGGGCTTGTCATATACAAAATTTATTTACAAAACTTAATATTTATCTAATTAGTGCGTTTATAATTAAAGTCGTATTGCATTGTACTTTGACATCAAAGTACATTATAATTGCATTCAGAACATTGTGATTGTAAGAAGTGGGGCGCGATGAAAATTATGACTGAAAATTGATCCGCAAATATTGAAAATTTGAGAGGCACTGCTTTATCGCGATCTACAACACTCTTTTGGTATCATGAATTTCTTTAGATTCTAAGCAGGATATCTATACACAAGGGCAGCCGAATTTACGATTTCTTCAATATTTAAGATATAAATATAAAAGGTTGCAACATATAACGGTAATCGTCGCACTTCAGTTGAAAGTAATTTCGAATTTGTAGGGATTTCATCTAAATTATTTTCGTTGTTTGTTAGGTGTTGCGAACTTTACTTATTGAAAATTCTTGTTATTTTCAATATTTTCATTTTTTTCATTTATTTTTGATTTATTTTGTACTTTTCCTTGAGACTTAAAAAATGTACAAACATTTCTATCATATTAAAATAAAATCAAAACATACATTTATTATTTGCTTTCCTTCACAAAGGAGGCAGTGAAAATAATGGCTGGCTTAATGAAATCTAATTTTAAAAAATTTGTATTTTGTAAATTTTCCGTGTTGCATAAGCTAATTTTAAGATTTTATGTACTTTTATAGCACTTTTATGTTGATTATATGCCTCAATACTTGTTTTCATTGCTTGAATACATCTTCCAAAAACACACTTTTCTGTGCAAGAACAGTTTTATAAAGCTTAATTATTAGTGTAAACATGAAATTTCAAAAAGTAGTACTTAAGTAGAACTGGTATTGAGTTTTTTTTCACGAGACTTCAAAGTTTAATTCTAGCATTGATATTTTGACACTGATCGCACTTGCATCGAGCTATAGAAATAAAATAAATAAATAATATATACATATTTCTTTATTTTTGAAGGAATGCTAAATGTTATGCTGTTGTGTAAAACTTTATTTAAATAATTAAAAAATATTAATTGGAGCATGAAGGTCTTACGCGACTGTTGCTGGGATGGGGGACCTTTTCCCCGGAAGCTCATATCAAGTAGGTGTCTTATACTTTCGATTTCTTGTTTCACTAACAAGTGATCTTTCTTGAAAGTATACCAATCCCCGTCTAAAATTCACTTTACTTTATAAATTTTCTGAATTTTTCTTTATAAAAAATAATAAAATAAATTGCAATAATATATTCTTGATCCAAATGATACTACAGAAAAAACTAGCTTTCAGAAACAGAAAGATTTGCTTTCATAATAAACAGGAACAAAATTGACTGTAAATTAATGGCTTACAACATGTGTAAATGATAGAAAAGCTGGCTAATATGAAATTTTTGTCTTAATTTTGTAGAACTATTCTTTGTTGAAAATTTCATTTACTTTTTTGTACACATTTGGGATGTGATTTATATTTGCACAATTCATCATATTCTGAATATAATACTGTCTATTCTTATCATGCAAAGATTTAAAAATTCAAATTTTCGTACCAGATTATTCACTGAACATTTGGTTACGGAATACACACATTTGTGTCAAAATTATTCTTACTTTATGAGAAATATATTATTCTGGAATACCTACTCATATCGTAAAGCATTTGAAATTTACTTCAGATCACAAAAGAAGGGGAAAAAGTTTTTTTTTTTTTCATTTTTGAGAATTTTTATTTTATGTACACGATATCTTACTTTTTCATATAGCTGTAGAATATCATTGAAAAAAATCAACTGATATACAACAGTTCTTCGAGCATTGTACAATCTTAATATCTTAAATATAAGCCAATATGAAAGAAAAAGTGAAAAATTACACAAAAGTGTTAATGTACGTTATAGAACAGTATGCAATTTACATTAACTTTTACGAAAAAAATCCATGCCAGCATTATATCTGCGCAATATTATTTTTTTAAAAAAAGAGTTGATATAACAGTTCTTAAAAAATTATACTATCTTTTGTAAGGTATGTATACGATGTAACTTTTCAAACATACAAATATCAAAAAATTTCTAAATAAGTTTCATTAAATTTGTAAATTTTTATGCATAAAACCTACTATTATTGCCAAACAATTCAACCAAAAGACAAAGAATTCTAAAATTAAAATTTTAGATATTCCTCTAACAATCAAACTGAAGGGAATTTTAATGAATTGCAATAAGAAATTTTTTTTTTAAATATTCACAGTAAATTATTAAAACTTCTATGTAAACATTAATTTACAGGCAGAAAATTTGCAAGTTTATAGAAGAGAGTAACTGAGTACCTGTAGCAATATATATTTTCTGCAGATTTAAATTAGTATGAGTATTTGTATTGAGTTATGAAATAAAAAACAGTACACCTCAGTACCATAGATTAGAATAGAGGATCTCATACTTGTCATGTTTTTCGATCTGGGCCCTTGCTTACTTAATACTGAATTTTTGCAAATTCCTGAACTTCAAATGTGTTTTGGACAGTAGGTATAATGTGGTAGCTCGCTGCTATTTTAAAAACACATTTACTTTACTATCTGTAGTCAAGTGTTGTGTGAAAAACTAAAAAATGCATGTTATTTTTTTAACATTTATTAGACAAAAGTTAAAATTTAGTACCTGTTACACAGAATAAGAGAGCAAAAACAAATGCTTTAAGGACGCTTTAGTAACACATTTTTAATACTTAGCATAAATTTAGTTAGGTTTTACTTTAAATCTCCTCGGTTAGTAATGTCCAGTCTATTTTTTTCATAAAAAGAAACAAATTAAGGAAAACTTTTGTCTTTCAAATTAACAAAATAATTCAAAAAGCAACTTTTAATTTATCTCTAAAAAACCCAGATAAATCTTACCCTTAATTGGGCAGAATTTGATTTATCTATTTCTGTATACAATTTCAATTTCCAAATAATAAAAAAAATACTAATAATTATAGCTTTTTCATTAAATTTTTATGTACTTGATATGCTTTCAATATTTCAATTGCTTATAACAAATGCTTTTTAGTACTTTGTTTTAATATTGGTTTAATTTAATTAAATATTTTGAATCAGCAAAAAGAAGATACAATTTCACACTAAATTCTGAAAAATAAATTTTCTAAAAAAAATATTTCTAAATTTTTAGTTAAATTAGCTTCTTTACCTGAATCTTTATTTAGTAGCAAATGACATAAATGGAGTTTCAAATAATATATTGAGAGAAAACCATATAATGCATTTTGTAAATGAAATGTAAATTAATTTTTTTTTATTTAGTGCAATAAATATTTTTTTAGAAACATGTTCTCAAAAAAAGAAAAAAAGTCTGGAGCACAAAATAGAAAAAGGAAATTGCAACGAGAGAAAGCTAATCAGAAACTGGCGGGATCTCTAAATAAATATCTCAAAAACACAACAGGATTAGACGATCAAGCAATTGAACCAGGACCTTCAACATCAGCATCTGGTTTGGAATTTCATACTGAAAACTTATTTCGAAATGTAAATTTACCAGAATATGATCAAGAAGAAACCACGATTGTACCAATAGAAAACTTAGATGTTGAAGTAGAAAATTCACCCGATAATAACATATCTCAAAATCGAGATTCTGATTTTGAGTTAAGCGATCCAGCTATCTGGCCTGATACAATTTCTATAAAAATTAGAGATTATTTAATAGAAAATGGCCCTTCCCGCTTGATAACCAAACATTTTCCGAGAGATAATTCTGGCAGAAAGTTTTCAGAATCGTTCTATTATAGAACATTACCGAATGGAGAAAAAGTATTTAGAAACTACTTAGTATATTCAAATTCCCGAAACGCAGTTTTTTGCTCTCTTCCCATGTAAACTATTCAGTGAGAAGCATTCACAGCTTAATAAGAATGGGTGTAATGATTGGGCACATTTAACCCACATTTTGAAAACACATGAAAGTAGTGCATCTCACCTTAAACATAGTTCAAAATGCAGTGAACTCAAAATGTCTTTGCGTAATTTATGTACCACTGATGCAGCTTAACAAAGACTTTATGATGCAGAGAAGGTCTACTGGCAATCGGTTATTGAACGGCTTATTTATTTATTTCAATATTTAGCCCAACAATGCCTTGCATTTAGAAGTTCTTCGAAAGAGTTGTTTCATAGTGATAATGGAAATTTTTTGAAGTTGGTTGAAACCATAGCAAAATTTGATCCAATTATCGCTGAACATCTCCACAAAATTCAAACATCTCAAAAAAAGAACATTGCTCATTACTTAGGGGATCAAATTCAGAATGAAATTATAAGCATTATTTCAAAGGAATTAAAAAGTATTTATTACATATGATTAAATCGGCAAAATATTACTCATTAATTCTGGATACTACACCTGATATCAGTCATATCGAACAATTGACTGTTGTAATTCGATTTGTTTATAAGAACGAGGAAACCAATAAAGCCCAAATTGAAGAACATTTTTTAGAATTTCAATCTGTCGACGACACTACTGGACAGGGTCTGTATGAATTCATAAATGGGCATTTAAAATCGTTAGAACTAAATTTATCAGATTTACGAGGCCAATCTTACGATAATGGTGCTAATATGAGAGGAAAGCACTAGTGATTGCAACAAAAAATTATTGAAAATAATTCGAGAGCACTCTATATCCCCTGCTCTGCCCATTCTCTAAATTTAGTTGTAAATGATGCAGCTAAAATTTCCTTCGAAACATTTAATTTCTTCGGAGTAGTGCAGGAGCTTTACAACTACTTCTCTTCATCCGTTAAACGTTGGTCTATTTTGCAACAGTATGTTGAAAATCTAACTTTAAAGCCGCTCTCCAACATCAGATGGGAAAGTAGAATTCAAGCTTTAAGACCGTTGAAAAATGATTTGAAGGGAATTTTAAAAGCGTTAATAAATATTCAAGAATATCAAACAAGAGACATGGAATCCAGAACCCAGGCAAAAAATTTAATTCAGAAGGTTTCCTCGTTTAAATTCATTTGTCCCATTAACATCTGGCACGATATTTTAAGTTTAGTAAATGTTGTGAACCAAATAATGCAAAGTTCTAAATGTGATTTACAAATCGTGACTGACAATTTACAAAATCTTATATCAGAACTAAATAATCGTAGATCAGATGAAGCGTATGAACATGCAATTGCCAACGCAAGTATCGTTGCTGATGATTTGGGGGTGGATACTGATTTTCCACAAAGTCGAAAAAGGTTTAAAAAGAAACTATTTCAAGATGAACAAACCGACGAACCAATCAACAATCCAAGACAAAAGTTTAAGGTTGAATTTTACAATATAATATTAGACACTGCTATTTCTTCAATTTCAGAAAGATTCAGTCAATTAAAAGAACATTACAATTACTTCAAAGTAGTACACAGTATACCTAATTTAAAAAACTGGAGTGACAGTGAAATTTTAAAACATTGTGAAGAATTAGAACGAAAATTAACGGATACTAAAAATATTAATGAAAAGGACATAGATGGATTACATTTGTTTGAAGAAATAAAATCTTTGCGATGTTTTACCAAAGAGGATATGTCACCTATTGATGTTTTAAATTATATGTATGAAAACAATCTTATCGATACATTTCCGAATATTTCAATAGCCTTACGGATTTCTTTAACCCTGCCAGTTTCGGTGGCTACTGGGGAACGAAGTTTCTCAAAACTTAAAATTATAAAAAACTACATGCGATCTACTATGGCGCAGGAGAGAGATTATCGGACTTGTCAATCATATCCATAGAGAGCGAAATTTCGGATAAATTAAATATAAAGGAATTGATACGAGCATTTGCAGCTGCTAAGGCTAGGAGAATCAATATTTAAATATGTTTTCTAATTTTTATATTTTACTTAAAAATTTTTATATCATTTTTGCTTTGTTTTGTTTTAAAAATTTATGAAATAAAAAAAAAAACAAGACAAACGTGTTTTAATATTATAATTTTAAAGCTTTTCAGTTCGAAAGTCAAATTTCGAATACTATAAAGGAGTATTTCACATATAATTTGTAGCACTTTATAAGAGTGTAACAGAACCTCATAAAGGGGCGCCGAATTTCAACTTGAACAAGGGCGCCTAATACCCACGCGGCGGCCCTGGCGATGAAGAAGCCATTATCAACAGCTCACTGAGTTTAAACAAGTTAGTATAATAGAGCTAAAAAAAGATGGATTTTCTTTTCACGATATTGCAGAAAGACTAGGTAGAAATGTATCCATTGTGCATGATTTTTAGCGGCAATGGTCCCGAAAGGAAAATTGCGGTCAACCCCTACCTCAAGAAAATTATAATCTAACCACATACGGGGCATCACTGACAGAGAAAACCGTCGTATTCACCACATGGCAGGGAATTATCATAGTGCATCTACTGCAGAAATTACAGTTTTTTTCCGGCACCAGAGTGACACAGTAAACTGCAACAAATCAATCGTTTGAGAAGTAGCTCCCAGCCAGATGCCCTGTAGTGTTCATACCATTCATCATATCATAGCGTTCATAGCTCTAAATCATTGACAACTGCGACTTCAGTAATGTCACACTAGAAATCATTGAAGAGCGGAGTGACGATGTGTTGTGTTCTCCGATCAAAGCTGTTTGTCTTGGTGCCAGTGATGCAGTGGTGTAAAAGAGAATATTAGGCGCCCTCTAGAATCCTGCCCCACTCCGCGATACGGGGGTTGAGAGGTTTAAGTTACCCCACTGCAGTGATGGCTGTATATTGATTAGAAGGCCAGGTCAATGCTTGAAAGTAATCTTTCTGCCACATAGATACACTGGGCCTGCACCTAGAGTTATGGCCCGGCATGAGCAATTTTCTTTGATTGTAGGAGCCCTCTCGAGGTTAATTCATACACCCTGACCTGCAAACTTGTACATCAGTCTATGGATTCAAACTGTTGCCCAGTGTTTTGGGGGCATGTTTCCAACAGGATCATTCAAGGGGTGTTTTCTAACAGGATAACGTGCTCCCTCATACCCTATTGTAAACCAACATGCTCTATAGGGTATCAATGCGTTATGTTGGTTTGCTAGATCACCAAATTTTTCTCCAATCAGGGATGAATGGGACATCATTGGACGACAGTGACAGTTTTATGAACAACCAGAATTAAACAACCTTATTTTTACCTAACAAGAGCAACAGGCATGCAATTCCATCCGACAAACTCGTATCCGTTTCCTGTACGGCACATGGCATGCACGTTTGCATTTAAAATTATGATGGTTACGCCAGTTTTTAATTTATCATTATTTCACATTTGAAATGTCTCTACTCGTGCTCATATATTAACCTGTGATCTTGAAACTTTAATCAACTAAATATGTTACATGTACAAATGTATTGTAGAGGTTTCATTGGTCGAAAATATTTTTTTCTTGGTATTGGGAATTTTTTTCCATCAGTGTAAAATGTAACCTAGAGTAAATAAGCCCGACTTTGAACTAAAAATGAATAGTATTCATTTGTTCGAAAAAAAATTGGGCAGAAAAAAAAAGCATGAGAAAATTTTTTGTACAGAATGCAAAAATACATGTATACGGAAAAAATATGGCTCAAATCCGTCGGTATCGGGGTTGGAATATAGTTTGAAGATCGGTTTGTTGCACGGTGAACTTATAAATAGAATCCTTCAAACTCTGGGCCCAGGCGGCCGCCAGGTCCGCCACCCGCTTAATCCGCCTCTGTCCATTATGCACTAACCCATTCAAACGAATGAATTCAAATATTCATTCGTTTACATTAAATTTTCATACGCAGCTATTCATAGACCTCACATTTTTTCAAGTTCAGTTATGGTGGCCAAAAAATTTATGAGAGGGATGTTACGCCTGATAAAGCGTTGGACCTCTTCTAAAGTGTGAAATTAAGTCCAAACACATAGAAAAAGCCAAAATTTCTTGCAGATAAGCTTCATTTTCTTAACACACACACTACAGTAAATTTTATTAAAATATAGTATCAACACACTAAGGGAAATTCTAAAACAATAATCGGGAAATGAAGACGCAATTAATTGTTTGGTGACAAATATATATCCAAGAGCTTTGTTTATTGTAATTTCATTTGCCTAAAATAGTTTTTACTGCTATTTAAAGATACCTATTTGAATAAACAAATATGAACAAAGAAATACTTTTTACCAATTTGCAATAATGTTAGCGTTATTTCCATGGGTTGTGGATAATATCCCAGGTGTTTTTATGGAAACAAAAACAGGGATGTTTAAGCCAATCACTCATGAAAAAGTAGATGAATTTTTTCGATCATTGTATACATTAATAAAATAGTTTGTAGTATTTTTTTGTGTTAAAATAATAAATCAATCACAATGAAGTCGGCCAGTTTTTGTGAGTAGCGTTTCATGTCCATTCTTAGTTGCATAAGTAATGGGATGCATAAGAAGCACCTTGCTTGTCCTGTAGCCCATTATTTGCAAAAATTCATTCGGAGTTTGTTCTGTCAACTGTTCTATGGAACCTCCCCCAGAGGAAATGTTGAGTGCGGCGGCTCTGGACGCATTCATCCCTCCGCTTTTATGGTCGGCAGCTCTCTGCAGCAGAGGAAGCATCGCCTACAAAATAAATCAACTTTCAGAAAAGAAGAAAAAACGCGCGCCGGGCGTGGAACCCATATTTAATCAGTCGTTAACGTAAGTACATTTTCTGAGTAAGCAATTAATGCCGAATCATTTCAGAGGAAATATTTTTAAGAATTTAAATGCTGTCTGTATTAAATTATTAACTTTGAACCAGAATTAAGTAATCCGCAAGACTTACTGAGTTGATGGGCCAACGTCCTTTTCGGAACAGCAAGGAGGTAATCTAAAAAGGATATCATAATTTTAAACCATAGTGAAGTGTCAAGGACGACTCCTCAATAATTCTTCCCAAACTTCCGGACCAGGCTAACACGATGACTTTTAGTTTCGACTGATTAAACCTGCATCAAGCACTTTATACGGTGGGTCTTTAGTTGAAGAAGTGCCCGACACAAGACATACCTCTGCCAAAAGTCTGTCACCTTAATCCTTCTTCTACAGCAGCTACAAACGGATAATCTCTGCAGATGTCTTCTAAAAGTTCTCCCAGGTATTGTACCAGTGCTATCAAAATCTCTAACATTGCTTCTCTCACTATTGCTCCTTTAAAGCATAACTTGGAAGATGGTTGTACATCGGTACAGTAATAACCGTACTTATGCGATGGGTGGGGACTGGGTAATAACCGCGCAAGTTGAAATATTTTCGTACATTAAAACAAATAAATTAGTTTTAGTTGAGGTCAAAGACGAAAGAAAAACATAATTTGAAAACAAACCCAAATTATTTTGATGTAGAAAATAATTTCATAAAATCTAGCACAGTAGTCCACTGGATCAAAGATTTTTTTCCTCCCCCAAAATTTCCTCTTAGCATGCTAATATTTTTTAATTCCCTGTTTTGTTTAATAAACACGCTCTTCGTTTGGAGTCTGTTTTTTCTAAACTTTGTACTTTTCAATTAAACTGAGGAATTCTGTCAAACGACCAAAGATCATTCAGTTTTCGGATTGCAATGGGTCTAAAGACGTCAGTGACTTACTTTTGCTCATGCATTTCTACGAAGTCATCAATTGTCAGTTCATGGTTTGGGGAATTCAGCACATTTCTTGAACGTTATCACTATTCACATCGAAATTTACTTTATGAATTATTATGGTTAGGCTTCAATTCCGCGCGATACGTCCGAGCAAGTACTAAACAGGAGGCTGGGAGTGAGTAATCGAGTTTTGTAGCGCTCAAATAAAAGACGAATTGATGATATTTGAAAATCCAGTAACTTCGTATTCGTGTAAGTCGAGGTATTACTGCACTTCAAAACATTCGTCGCCATGTCCCAGAACTCTTAGATTTTGTATTGGATCTTACTTTCAGAACTTATCTTCATAACAATATTCTGAATAGAAAACTATGGATTGCGTCATCCCCACTAGAAGGTAAATTATTGAAACTTGTGATAAAGGCAACATTTGGAAATTTTACCTTCAACACCATAACTGGCCCCACAGTGTTGGTAGAGAAATGAAAAAGCAAATCCTCTTCGGTAATCTCTGGAAAGCCCACCCACCTCAGAGCACCCGCATTTTTGATGAGGATGTTGAGTCCTTTGTCTCCGACCATGTCTTCGATTATCTTTCGTGCGGATTCGATTTGATCCGCTTGGCGAATATCTGAAAAAAAATTTCATGAATGTGAAGGGCAACGTCTAAGAAAAAATTTATATTACCTCGTGGTCATCACTCGAAATACTATTTTTTAAAAAATATTACCCAGGAACGAAATTTTAATGAAGCAAAATTCCATCTAAATGATTTCAGACGAGTAAATTCTCCATAGATTTAGCAACTGTAGTGAATTTTTTTTTTTTTTTTTTTGCTTCTTATTTTCATAAAAAGATGGGAACTGCAGTTCTCCAAAATTGTAATGTAAACATTTATTTCCTTTTTTTTAGTAAGTTAGCTAGAGAGCATATTATAAATACTTTTGTGAAGATCTGTCTGGCAGTGTCAAAAAAAATTTCATAATCAAATTTATATTATGAATGAAAATCAACACACAGCTATTGAAAGATAGCATTGTGCATGTGCACCCTATGCAGGGAAATGCGAAAGCTAAACACTCGAAAGCCGCGTCCTGAATCCATTTGACAAGCGAAAGGCATTATAAACAGCTTTTCATGAGCCATCGATGAGCAGTTAGAAGCACTAAAAACTTTTCTTTTCTGCATCCTAATGGGTAAATCATTTCCAGTCAATCTGATTTGTTTTTTTTTTATTATCATGTCTCCCTTTGAAAGCGCACTAGGGCTGTTGGCAATGCACCTCAAAATTTCCATTTCAGCAGGTAACGAGAAAAGTTTGGAATATATGTTTTGTCCATATAATTTTCATTTAAATAATGAATAAAAATTGTTTTCGTGCTCTATACTACGCACTGCGGTGACCGCTGTGGATTGTTATGTTTCGGGGGAAATTTGCACTGCCTATCTAAGGGTCCACTCACACGACCTCTATATTTCAGAGCTTCTCAACCTTCTTATAACCACGGACCGGTCAACGTTAGATTATTTTACCACGGTCCGCTGAGGAGTGGGGTGTTAATTGTTAATATTTTAGAATATTTTGATTTAATAATTTTAACTTAATTGTATTTCAATATGCCAGACACATGAAAAATGAATGTAAAGTGATTTAATATAATTAGTCGCAAAAACTCGAGAAAAAAGTAAATGAAATGAAAATAATTTAATGTTACCTTGGCACCCCGGTGTCATTTGATCCATGGGCCGATACCGGTCCACGGTTCTGACTGAATAGGAAAACAATTCTCTTCTGGTTTTACTCTTATGATTCACTCTCTTATTTGACTGGTGAGAAGGAGGCATCGGCTGCTAAGAAAGAAATGCTACCTTTCCACAGTCCGATTTGCTATTTTATATGACGTGTGAGACAGTAGAAACACAGAAGACTGTTTATATTGACGATCAGTGCGAAGCATTCGTGCACCTCTGCACATAGGGGGTCTACGCGTGCATGGGATGGCTTAAGTGAGCACATAGAATCATGATTAAGGAAACTGGAGTTTATATAAATAAAAATGCACCAAAAGAAATCTTTAATCATAAGCTCATTTTTAAATACACAACTCATTGATCTTCTTTCATTAGTTTCTTGAATTTTAAATTTCAAGTAAGTGTTCATCGAAGAATAGATTCATTGCGTAAAGATCATAACCTATCAGTAAAAATATTTATTGAAAGTGCGTTTGAAATAAACTTACCCATTTTGATCAAGATTACTTGAGTTTCTTTGGAAGCATCTCTGATCTTCTTGAGAGCCTATGGAATTGAAGAAAACCACTTCTAACACACATAACTTTCCATCTTAAAAAGTTTTTTTATTGCCTCAATCAAAAGTACAAGTGTACATACACTTTCTGCATACCCTCCACAATTACTTACTGATCATTTCAATTTTTTCTGTATGTTAAACACGTAACTTAATTAGATTTCCATTTTGCAATAAAATAAATATTTTTTCTTTTTTAATAAAAAATGTGGAAGGTATTGGTTTTTTGCTGAATAATGGCATATACAAGTACATATATTAACCTTTATTTTTTCTCTCTAAAGTTAAAGAATTTTTTTGAAAGAAATTTCCTAAGTTGCTAAAAACATGCTTAAGAATGTTGTGAAGGAATTCTTACACAAACATAAAAAAAGTTAGTTCAAAAAGATTAAAACTTTGAAACTTTATCATTGTTTTAACAATATAAGTAATATTTACCGTGAAATCACTTTTTTTAAATAGAAATATATCGCTTGGTGAAACATAATTTTTAAAGACAAACACAGAAAAAAAGTTGAATGGGTACCAATTCCACTTATTTTACTTTCTTCTCCTGGACAAATTATTTGTCACATCAGTTGCCAGGATAAAGAGAGTTAATATTAAAAGGTACGAAGAAAATGGAGGAATGGGTTTGAGTGTATAAATATTACAACTGGACTTAAAGAAAGGACCAAAATATAAATGGAAAAAAAGGAATCATTAAACATATGCGCCAGTTATCTTTTTCTTGTGAGATAGAGTTGTTTTGTTAGGTTCTTGTATTTGATATCAAGGTAACATGTACTATTTATTATATGCTTTAAGTTTTCTGAATAAAAAAAATTAAAAGAAAGAAAAGGGTTATTAAAGAAATTCATTAAAGTCGGTACATTTACTGGTAAAAACTACTTACAGGATACAGGGTGCTGATTTTATTTAAAATATCATCAAATGATCGATATCTATAGATATATATTTCTAACGATTGATACTTATCGATTTATATTTGAATTTGGTGGGCGTTCTATGAATCTCTTACAAAGTCTTGCATCGTACAAGTACCTCGAAAAGCGGTCGAATATCTCTTAAAATCCACTACAAAAATCGTATTCTCTTTTTCGGTATTTAAATATCAGAGTTCTGCAGAATTCGAATACCATTAAGAAAATACAGAAATTAAATAAAAATACATCTATATATATGCACTTTTCGAATAGAGAAAATTAATCTTAAAAAATAGGACTAAAATATTATACTCACTTCAACAGTATTCCTATCTCTATAGGCGGCGAACACGAAACGGGGTGGTTTGGGTAATTCCACCAATTGTCTCACGAACTCCAACCCAATTCCACGGTTGGCACCGGTCACAAGAACACTCTCCACTTCCATGTCGCTAGAGAGGAGCGATTCTTGCAAGAAGCGAAGCAAAAGTGATTCGAATTAACTCCCTCTGAGATATTAATTCGATTGTTGTGTCTCGGGTGCTCTATCAATTCGAGAGAGATAAAACATCAAATTACGTGATTCATTCTTCGTCCTTGAAACTCGTGGTTCGCCTCACAGATAACTCTCTGGAGTTTTCCTCTTTCCCTTTATATATCCTTATTTTTTTTTATCCCATGAAAGAGGAAATACCTGCGTGCCAGAGGGCTAAATAATTGCCCTTTTCTAATAAACAAAATTTGAATGATTCAATAAATGAGAGGAGACAAGAATCTAGAGAGAACATACTGAAGATGCCGGAAGAGAACCGAAAATATTCAATAAGCTGCTTAAGGAGACCCATGGCTACAAACCAGGTGATCTAGTGGCCATACAGTGGAATCAGTTTGGTGATGGTCAAAAATTAAAATCAAAGTTTCTTGCACCTTATATGATCGTGAATGTAAAACTGAAAGATCAACTTGAGATAGAAAGAGTAGGATATCACGTGAGATTTCAACCGTTACGACAGTCAATCATATAAAAATGTGGTGAAAACCAATCTAAGGAAATTTCTAATTTCACAAGAAGAAGAAAAAAGAACATATATCCCTAAAATTTTTCTTTTGTATACATTTTATAAGTTTCGCTTCTTTTTCAAAAAAAAATCTATTTCAGTTTCTTGCTGCTCTTTATCCCCGGAACTTGGCGTTCACCATCCTTTTTCTTTGATGGAAATATTTACTGAGAGCAGCGATCAGGTCAGGATGGCCGCTGCGGTAAACGGCGGAGCTGTGAATGACCAAGCGAATTTACCACGGGACGGCGGACTCGTTATTGGCAGAGCCTCTGCAGAATATTTTTGAAGAGAGTCTCACTCACAAGCTTTTTACGATCCGAACCTTGAATCCCATTTGGAGGAAGACATTCGAACTTTACATGACTCGTGCATGAGTCGTATCTACAGTGTGTGCAGGCACTTAGTTTCTACTTTGAAATTTTTTACCTAACACACACAACTGTAATTATAAATATCTTTCATACTATTCCTTCAATGTGAGTCCCTTCCCCGAGCAACGACAGCTATTCCAACTTAAGTTATTGCGCAATAACTTGTCATGGCTTTTGTATACGCATATGTTTGTGAAACATTTTTAATAGTTAAAAATACAATGAGTTCATCATGGACCGCACAAACGAAAATAAATTAAGACGTCGGTGCTGAACATAAATATTACAGAGATTTAATTGCAAGAAAGGATAAACAAACATGTTATTAATAGAATCTAGATTGTTAATGACACTAAATCGTTATAAGAATAAAGTTTAATGCATTTTGCACCTGTATTTTATTTAAATTCATGTTTATCTAAAATGTTGTCCACAGTAACGTTACGCGTCACCTTAGTGGTCGTGAAACCATTTGGATTGGACATTCCTATACCTTCGATCAATTCCAACTAATTAAAAAGTGTTATCTCCTGCTATCGTTTCCGCACGTACGCAAAAAACAAACCCAGCGCGTGCTCCTTCCGCAATAGTTCGTTGACAATTGGATTGGGGAGATTTGGAAAATTACTTGCGGTACTCTAAGTAAAACACGTGCATGTAAAATAAGCGAAATATCTAACTTCAACTGCATTATTACGGTGGCTAAAATGCCGTAATTACATTCTGGGACCAGATAAATGAGAATAAATGCAAATCTAAAGGGTTTTGAACAGTTCCAGAAGTATTCTCGTTTTTCCATTTTGCTAACCTCCGTAGTCTTTCGGGTACTTTCGTATTTTAGACCGTATTTTTTTTGGAAATTCTGAGCTATCTCCTCCGTGGAAAATAGACCTCCAATTTAAATAATTTTTGTACAGGAAAATAAAATAAAAGAAAAGAATAATATCACAAATTATAAACAATGAGGTATTATTTTGGAGCGTGGTTGATCAAGATTATTGTTTTCGAATATGCGCAGGTGTAGCTTTCTACTATCGGTAACATATAGCGACATTTGTGGTGAAGTCTTTTGATTTGACAAACTTGTGGTCTACGCTACCATACGTAAAAATTGGTTTATATATATATATATAATGCCCAAAAGAGTAGATTTGTCGTATCGAATATGTATTAAATTTTGGTCGAAGCAGAAAATAATTTCCCCTACTTTAGAAAAGCTTAAGCACAGATAAAATGGCGTCGTAAATAAGATTAAATGCAAATTCGAAAGGAAGTCGAGCAGTTCCAATTGGATTCTTGTTTTCCGTTTTGCTTTGCTCCATAGTCTTTCGGGTACTTACATAGTACAACGTTTTTTTTTTTTTTTTTTTTTTTTTTTTGGAAATTTTTTATCTCCGGGGAAAATAGAGCTCCAATTTTAACCAGTTTTTATAAATAAATATATAAAGGAGGAGAATAGCATTACAAAAATTATAAGCAATGATATTATTTTCGAGCATGTGTGATGAAGATTATTGTGTTCGAATTTGCGTGGGAGTAGATTTCCACCATTGGCTGCAAACAGTGACATTTGGTAACGTTTTTTGATCTAATGAATTTGATACATTTCTTTTATAGATAATGCTCTTCAAAATTAGCATTGCTCTGTCCAATATCTACAAAGTATTAGTCGAAGCAGAGAATATTTTTTCGTACTTCAACGAAACTTTCGCACAGACTAATTTGGAGAGATTTCTTCTGTGAAAAAATATTCTTTTAAAAGGAATGTGTGTGGATATTTTGCGTGCTTTTAAAATAAGTTTTGTTTCCTTAGAGAAGGACTCTCCAAATCATAGACCGTTAGCCCCTTGCTGTTTCTCCTCTCGCCAGTGGAAACACACTAAGTGAAGTAGACGCACTAGGAAGTGGCAAAATCTCTTTGGAAAGAATCAGACTGTTAAGCGCAAGCATGTGTGTTATACTTTCACTTTATTCCACATCCATGCAGGGGAATTTCGAACAGCGAGAATGCAGGAGGTGCTTTTATGTATGCGATACCAAAGCTCCTAAAACTAGATTGAATTTTACATTAACAATGATTTTTTAATATTTTATCTTTGCAACAATGAGCAGTACTCATACTTTAACAAGCAGGGAAGTATTAATTCGAATTACAAACCAAAACTAGATTCCCGGAAAACACTCTTAGTCTTGTCAACCCCTACTTTTCACATTTTCACCTAATACGATAGAGTCATCACAAGAGAAATTGCGTAAATCGACTGCGTTACTGCTCAGAGAAATCTCGGTTTGAAATTCATGACTGGAGAAATCCGAATCCAGTCGAGTCCCAGTTGTTTCCATCAAAGAGATTTGGAGAGCTGCATGTGAACTTGACCTCGATCTCAGTCCGCGTCAGCAACCCAAAGAGGATGGTCCAAGTATCATACTCGGATCCATCGGCCGAAAGTACTCGAAATTCGAAAAATAATGTTAAGCAAATTTGCGTCGGTTTGTAGTTTTATTATATTGTGCCGATTTATTGTCGCGATCCCATGTTCTAAAGCATGTAAAACAATCCCCACGCATATCATCAATTAAAATTAATTGAACTTCGTTTAAAGTAAAATTCTTCCAGTACAAAAATAGACAAGGACTCTCAAAGAACAAGGCTTTATTTCCATTTTCTATCAGCTCTGTGAAACGATTCGCAAGCATTTTGAAATAATTTTTGATTTTATTGCCTAAACTAGTTTTCCATAACATCCATTTCAGTTGACGGAAGATATGATTCTGCTACTTAAAACGGAATGGTTTTTCCGTTCCTGTCCAAGAAGGCTCCGTGCTGGGATTCGTTGAGTTGAGACAAGGTCTTTAAAATGGAGGAAATGCTTTCGGTCACTTCGAGCTCTGCCCTCTCTGAGCCCATGTCTGTTTTGACCCATCCGGGACACATGTTGACAACCAGGATACCTCTTTCCTTTACTGTTAAGGCGACTACTCTCATGGCCATGTTCAGAGCTGCCTGTAGGAAGAAATATGCAATGATAATTTAAAAGGTAATCGTATTAATTTTTAACTGCTTAAGAGCTGTCTGTCATTTTCAAGGTTTATCGCAGCCCTAAGGTCGCAAGTGAAGTTTCGAACTCCGAATGAACAGACATTATTATCAAAATAACTAAATTTATTTGGTTTAATCAATTTACTATCAAGCAAGATTACAAACCTTGTAAGCAGTCAAATTAAATTGCTACCTCAAATTTGCAAGACAAATAATTAAACATTTAACTAAGTGGGATCCGATGAAACAACGAAAGATCTCACCCGGGTCAACTTTATATTCCATTCTGAAGCTTCTTAACAAAGAGCACCAAGGCTTTGAATAGTCTTTTCATAAACCTTACTATAAAGGCAGCCTAACGAATAACTCTAATATTCACTTTGCTAGGGTTTAGATAGTACTCAAATTAGCAAAAAATCAATTTTGCCGAAAAACCTCTGCCGGAGGTGATTTTAAATCTCAAAGAACAGTTAAAAAGAATTATTTTCCCCCAAGAAGGTTAGAAGAAGGGTTCGAACAGGAACCTTCACACGAGTTACATACTGAAGTTCATTGAATTATCTTTATTTTTCCTTATAAAACATGCATTTCAAATCTCCTGTAGCTGGTCTGTTTGTTTTATTGTGGTTACACTAATCATCACTCAAGATATACTGGCGGAAATAGCTCACAAATTTAAACAGCAGTCCAATGATCACCTCATATGGCAACTCATCCACGTAACCTCCATATCACTCCGACGTGAGACTGATAATAAAGAACACCCACAGAGCAGATTTGAAGCAATTCTCGGATAAGATAGTATGCATCATGAAGTGTCATTTGTAATGTTTCAGTTTCTCTCTGATAGTGACCTTATAGGAGATCACCCCGAGACCTTACCGAAATAGAAAATTGGGTGTGTCAGTAGAAACTAGTCGTATTTGAAAATTTTCTATTAATGAAAATGACAAAAGAGTGAACGAGATTTGAATTCAGATTTATTTAAAGAAAAGGAAAAGAAGAAAAACTATGTTTAAGAAACTGAACTGAATTCAATCGAACGCTTCGAGCTTAGAAAAAAAAATTTGCTGAAATTAATTGGGTCCTTTTTACTTTGAAATAAATTCATCATAAAACTTTTTTATTTTAACTGTTGCAGAATAAAAAAATTCTACAATGCTTACAGTCTGATCAAAATATTTTGTGAAAGTCGATTTTTTACACAACGTATTTTGAATATTTATTCAATATTTTTAAGACTTTCTCTTTTCAAAACCGGTTTTTTTTTTTTTTTTTTTTTTTTGCGTTTTTAAAGTTAAAAGTAATTGAACTATACCAATTTGAGACAAACCATAATTTTCAATCTGGAAGTGATGTTTGGTTGCCTGAAGTTAACTTAGATTTCTCAATCCTTTCATGATTCTTTAACTTTAATTTATAATTTATGAATTTTAATTGTGCTAAGTTTTGGTCAAAATTTAGTTTATATTTTCTGCAAAAACTTTTTATTTCTAATATCACAATTGTAGTGATTTGTTTTAGTTATTTTCCAAGTAACATGTGTGATTACTGATGAGAAATTGTATTAATATCAAATTTAATATTCTTTCGTTTTATATTTTCCCGGAAATTTTTTTTAACGCTGTGGATTTATTGTAGTTAATAAGAAATTTAAAGCTGTCTAAAGAAACTTAAGTTTTGCGTTCTCCTTCAAAAAGACACCTATCTTTTTATAAATGAAAATTACTCACAGCTGAACTGAGGAGGAAAAAGTTGAAAAATTCCAAAAAGTAAAAAATAGGTTTGTAAAGAAGTAAAAGAAGGTGCAATGTACCACAAATCAAGAGAATTTCAAATTACAAAACAAATAAATAAATATTCAAAAATTGATTATACATAAAAAAGGCTTTTTTTCTTTGAATGCTGTTTTCAACCAAATCACTGCATGGTGCACATGAGTACTTAAAAATTAATATTATTTTATAATGAAGTTTGTTATGATATAGTTTTTATACATAAGTTGCCCGAAGCTGAATTTTAAGTGTATATTTAATAGAAAAAATTTGACAGCAATTTTAGTGTTATGTCGCAGAGAAAATTTCAGAAATTCATAAAGTTTTCCCGTTTTTCCTTATATTTTCTGATTGGAATAAAAATTTTAGATTATATACAACTAACCAAAACTAAATTATTTGTTTAAGAGTCTTATTATAAGGTTTTAGGGGAATTGACCATGTGATTATAGCTAAAGTTACACTATTCACAGGCCTGTAGAGCCTGTTCTGCTAATCAGATTTTTATGGAACTTGGAATATATGCTATATGGACAATCTGTTCATACAGCATATCACCGTTAATTATTCCCTAAAAAAAGATCGAGATTTTTTGGTAAAATTGCTTTATCAGAACGGCAGCAACCACTTAGCTGCTCTGCGTGAATGAGAGGGGGATGCCATCTCAGGTATCGTCCTCGTCGCTTGATCATGGTTCAAAATTACGAGGTACGTCACCAAAAGCCCTCGTGTAGCTGAGCAGTGCGACTTTAACATTCACTCACTCACTCACGCTCTGCGTGAATATCGCCGTTTAAAGGTTTTGCAAAAAGGTTCCTTTTGGCTTGAGGAAGATGATAATGAAGTTTGAAGATTCTGGAGATTTGAATGTGCTCCCCGGAAGAGGACGGAAACTGGTTGGGACTGAAACTCTCAAAGAAGTCGCCACCACAGTGATTGAAAGAGTCTCCAGAGAGAGAGAGAGAGAGAGAGAGTTCCATCTGTTCTTCAGTATGTGGTCTATCAGTGTCACGCGAGATTCCGTGGTCAACAGTACGAAAAATTCTGCGATGCATTTTAAAATAGTATCCGTATAAGATCCAATGTGATGCAAACGCTGAAATCTCAAAATCACAAAACACGCCTTGAATTTGCTTACCGATTTTTGGTGAGAATGGACTTTGATGACGCGTTGCCGTGGAAAATTCTATGGTCAAATGAGGCACACTTTTATTTAGATGGAGCTGTGATTAGTCAAAATTGCCGCATATGGGATATTTCACCTCCTAAAATCCTGCATCAACAACCACTGCATTCTGATTACATGACTGTTTGGTGTGGATTTATTGCTGAGATCTTTTTTCTTTGAAACTCTCCCTCCACAAGGTCCTAAAAGATGCTCTATCACGAGTGCACGCTACAGTAAACTTCTTCAAAAGCAGGTCCTTCCTACTTTACAGGAACGACAATGTTTGCAAACCACAATCTTTATGCAAGATGGAGCAATTCCTCACATTGGGCACCACTTAGTGGTAACTTTGGCGATAATTATGTAATATTCAGACATTTTCCGGATGCATGGCCTTCTCATTCACCCGACTTAAATCCCTATGATTTCTGGTTTGGGGGGATTTCTAAATGACCGTGTTTATAGAGGAGGTATTAGGACTTAAATTCATTTTTCGTAAATATAATTTTTGACAAAATAAACAGAGTTTTAATTTATTAAAAATATTTTTTTCCAAAAAAAAGTTGACATAAAATGGTTTTTTTTTTACATTCATTTACATTTTAACACAAGAAAAAGTGCCATTGAATAAATTTCTTTGAAGAACGTACCATAAAACAATTTTTTTCAACAAAAATAATACCTTAATCTATTTTTATTCATTTTTCTATTAATTTTTCGAAGAAAAGAAACGGTATTCATATGTATAAATTTATTTATAGGAATTTAGAACCACAATAGACACATTTTGACTATTGATAAATATCAAGACAAAAAAACATGTCGCATTCAATAACTTCTTTTCGGTTTGATTGCTTTTCCAGACCTTGCTCAGTCATCAAAAAAATTTTGAGTCGGAGCTGGAAAATTGTGACAATACTATCATAAAAGTTTCAGTTCATTTATAAACTCAGTATAAATTTTTTTCCAAATGATATCGTATGACATTCGCGTAATGAAATAAGTTTATCGCTTACATGTAATTTAGTAATTCATAAAAATAATATATATATATGTATATATATATATATATAAGTACAGAAAAGTACAGAAGTACTTTTAAGTACAGAAAAAGTGTGAATTTTAATTAAGTTTTATATAGTTTCTTGTAATTAAAGAGAAAAGGGAGTTAACCCATTACCTCCCAGTGATCTATTTATAGATCACCTCACACTCAGAACTCCCAGTGAAAACGATATCTTTTGATCACTTTGTATTGTCATTGGCCAGTTTCCTCACACATGTGGCCACACCCCAAAACGAGAGATTTGAAGCATTCTTTACCAGAGGAGTTCAGCAGCTAGCGTCTGAGGTTCCCCATTTTGAAGCTTCAAAGTGCAGCTTTCGATTTTGTATCCAACAGAAAAAAAAATTAAAAGTAAGTTATACCTTTTTTATGTGTTTTACATTTTCAATACCTCTTTAATTATGCTGGCTTATTTATATTAGAAAAATAACTTTTTATTATTAAAATGTAAGTTTAAACATGCTGATCTATAAATAGATCGCTGGGCGTTAGTGGTAACTAATATCATTTCCCCCCGTTTCATTTCTTCCAGAATGTCTCGGCGTTAAGTGTTTCACACCGCCGAAGAAGCGTTAGAATATATGTTTTCTAAGGAAAAAGAGTCTTATATAATTGCTTTACGCCTGATGTGGATGAGTTCACTGACGAAGAGTATTTTGATGATGGTGAAATGACTACTCCATCGGTAAAAGATCTGTCAGGTAATGTAGAAATTTGTGTACCCATGGAAGAAATAGAAGTAAAAGAACAATGTGAATCGATAGACATAAATATGATGGTCCTAATAGTACGGAGCAACTGCCATCTAGCGCCAGTAATGAATGGCCAATACTGGCCAATCTTAACTAGAGTTATCGACATGGCGATCCTGAATACGTATATTCTGTTCAATATAACAAATTGCGAAAAGAAAAGACATCCGAAGATATATTGCCGTTGCGTACCTCAAACGGGAAACAAATACTAAGAAAGGCATTGGAAGACCTCTGATGATGTCATCAAGATCAAACGTAATAGACTGTGCGTTTAGATAGAAAAGACCATGCTATACGAAAAAGACAAAACCAAAGAATATGCCAGTTTCAAAAATGTAAGGGTAGACCTCTTACGTTTTGTACAAAATGTAATGTAACCCTTTGTTCTATTAACCACTTAACTTTTACAAATTGGCTGTATAAAATTGTAACTAAGTAAGTTTAGATCAATAAAATAATATTTTCTCTTTTAAATCTCATTAGTTGTTTTTAAATTCAGAAAAGTTTCATCCCCCCCCCCAAATTTGTCATTTTTTAAATATAAAATCACAGGAAAGTGTTTTTTATTATTACCATAAGCGCCCAGCGATCTATTTATAGATCACCTATTATCTCAGCTGCTAATTACGGAAAATGGATACAACTTCAAAGTTACTCTATTTATGATATATGAGAAATGTAATTTAAAAATATTTTTCAAAAACTTCGATTTTAAAATAATTTGGGCTTTTACGGGTTAATTTGCCCATATATATTAGACATTATTTTTTATAATCCACCACACTTCACATTAAGTCGCCGATAAGTGCGTGCCGTGTGTGATTTGCGATTAAGACCATTTCAACCAGACACTAACCATTATGTGCCTGAGAATTCAAGGATTTATACTCTTTGCATTAAACGTTCATACCAGGCTAAAAAGTATCTCCTCCCTTCTTATAAATTCATTTGGTCAAAAAGAATTGAAAGAGAGGGTTGATGAGAAAGCATTTGACTTCTTGAAATGTCTGTGTGAGGTGTGACCCAGTCATAGATAGTAAGAAAATTTCTTCCCCAGTGAAGTTTCATTTATTCTAAACTATACTAAACTTTATGAAAATACAATATCGAAACAATAAGGAAAATATTATAATAATAATTGGGGAATGAAGAGGTAATTAACTGCTTGAAAATAAACATATCCAGGTTACAAAAGAGCTTTGCTTATCCCAATTTCATGTGCGAATAAAAAATTGTTTACTATTACTTAGAGGTACATATATAAATATTTGGAAATATGAACAAAGAAATACTTTTCATCAATTCATTGTAATATTAATGATAATTTGAGGGGTTGGGGATAGTACTTGAATAAGAAAAACTAATGGGGGTATTAAATTGTATAATACTGCTTTGGCTCTAATCATAATAATTAAGGTGGATTTTTTCCGATAACTGCGGATATTAGTAAGGCAATTTTTGTTGTTGTTGTTAAAGTGATAAATCGGCCACAAATAAGTTTATCATGACGTAAAACGTCTGCAAGCTTTTGTGAGCAATGTCCATTTCATTACCATTCTTAATTACAGGCATAAGGAAATGCCTTGTGGTACTGACCTTGCTTGTCCTGTAGCCCATCACATTCAACCATTCCTGCGAAGTTTCTGTCAGATGTCCTATAGAACCTCCCACTGAGGAAATGTTGAGTACAGCAGCTCTGGACGCATTCATCCCTTTGCTTTTATGGTCGGCAGCTCTCTGCAGCACAGGAAGCATCGCCTATAAAATAAATAAACTTTCAGAAAAGGAGGGGGGAGGCGTGCTTCGTGTAGGAGAGGATTTAGTATTTAACACATTTTGCACATAAATGGATTATTTAAGTGAGAAATCAATGATGGATCATCTAAGTGGAAATATTTTTTTAAGAACTTAAATTATTGGCGTGTTGAATTATTTCATTTATAACAAGAATTCAATATCCTGCAAGACTTACTGAGCTGATTGTTTTCCTGTTTGCTATTGACAAACTTCTCTGAGCAACTCGAGGATCATCTCGAAGAAATATAGCATCATCTTAAGCCATAGTGGAGTAACGAAGACGACAGCTGAATTTTTCCAAAATTTTGCACCACCTTAACTCGACGACTTTCAGCCTCGAGAGTAAATGTGCATTATCCACTTCATAAGTCGGATCTTCGGTGGAATCGATGGAAGGAGCCCCGGTAAGTACTCACTCGAATGATTGCAAAAGATGACTTATAGAAGTTTTGCAGTAAGTGTTGCACAAGCGCTATTAAAAGAGCTTTGTTTCCTAAAAGGGATCATTTGTAGATGATTGAACGTCAGTAGTTTGAAACACTCAAGTAAGAAAGTTTACAAATCCCCGAACTTTTAGATCTTGTATCGGATAGCTTGTTCTCGCTATAAAAATTTTTTATAATAATATGCACAAAAGAAAACTACAGATCGCGTCATCCCCCCCCCCGAAGGTAAATTATTGAAACTCGTGATAATCGACAATATTTCGAAACTTTACCTTCAACACCATGACTGGTCCCACAGTGTTGGTAGAAAAATGAAAAAGCAAATCCTCTTCGGTAATCTCTGGAAAGCCCACCCACCTCAGAGCACCCGCATTGTTGATGAGGAGATTGAGTCCTTTGTCTCCGACCATGTCTTCGATTATTTTTCGCGCGGATTCGATTTGATCCGCTTGGCGAATATCTGAAAAAGAATTTCAGAACTGTGAATGGCAACGGCAATGAAAGAATTTATAGTATTTTATGGTCACGCAAATAACTATTTTCTTTTAAAAAAATTATCCATTGAATTTAAATTTAATAAAGCAAAATTCTATGCAAATGATGAATTAAGAAACATAAATTCTGTATATATTTGGTAACACTAATAAAAATGCAATATATGTTTTTTTTCATAATTTTTCATTAAAAAAATTACAATTTCCAAAAGGTAAAAAAAAAACTGCAATAATTCACAAAAACCGCATTTATTTCCTACACTTAGAATTCAATTAGCTCTTGGCATATCATAAATAATTTGCAATGATCTGTTAGACAGTGGAACTCAAAAAATAAAGCACCATGGCAGATATTATATTCTGAATAAAAAGCAACACATCCATTGGAAAATAGTATAATCATTATGCCTCCTTAGTGTTGTTGTTCTCGTGTCCATCGATTCGGCAAAGAAAAATAAGAACACTACGTTCTATCAAAGGTGGCAACAACTACGACTACCGATTCCGGAGCATCCTAGCAATGGAGGATGTCCTTCAGTGGGTCTATGAGTGGAATTAAAAGGAGATTTTTAGTGTTCTTGGGGTAAAAGCTGGGCCCTCGAAGATATGCTGTTTTGGGT
This sequence comes from Trichonephila clavata, assembly GCA_019973975.1. Classification (NCBI taxonomy): domain Eukaryota; kingdom Metazoa; phylum Arthropoda; class Arachnida; order Araneae; family Nephilidae; genus Trichonephila; species Trichonephila clavata. The sequence continues at coordinate 36,873 of BMAO01018504.1, read as the reverse complement.
TGTGAGTGTTTGGATTTCTGGGAAGTTTTTACAGAGTTCTTAAGATCTTGTTTAACCAGAATTAATTTCCTTGTCCTTGTAGCAATGAATTCTTAATCTTGCAATTATGGATGCTATAAATCTTGAGAAATCAAAGCATGTTATGAGGGGTTTCTTGAAAAAATGGGCTAAGAGTGTGATCTGGCCAAAGCGAGGGTGATGGTGGTGCAAGATTGGAAATGATCTCTGGCTTCTTTGGCCAAATAATCAGCACACTCACTTCATTTTATATTTACACGCACAGGTATCCATTGTAGCACTCAGAATTTCCCCTTGTGATGCCGCTGCTCGAGTATTAAATTTATGGAGGAAGTGAGGTTATGATGGTTTCTAATGCCGATTTAGAATCTGAAAGGACTATCAATATTTCTGAAGTATCCATAGCTGAAGTCGTGTAAATGATGAGGGATTCTCTAATTGCCAAGAGCTCACTGGGGAAGTTTGCGGCGAATAAACTACAGTTAAGAATGCATTCTCGTTCCTTGCCTTCCCAAAGGAGAAGGATAATACTAGCTCCACCTCTTTGGAGAGGGATTTGTCTGATAAGCAGCTGCTAGGTTCTCTTGGAAAAAGCTTTTCAATCGTATCAAGTCCTTTTCGTTTAAGGACATTAGGGTCTTCTTTTTTAGAGCAAGGTTGTAACAGATTAAAATTAAACAAAGTATTTCCGGGTGGTTTTCTTAGAGTGACTGAATGAATATTAACGTCGCACTGTTCCGCTACACGAGGGCTTTTGGCGACGGACCTCGTAATTTTGAACTATGGTCCAGTGACGAGGACGACACCTGAGCTGGCACTCCCCCTCTCCTAACTACCACACCACACCAACGGGGGGGATGTTTGCACTAGACAGATTTAGCGTGCATCGTTCCCCTACACGGCGGGTCTTTCGTGGCACTGGGCTCGAACTCATGACATGCCACCCACGATACGATGTCTTGACCACTGGGATACCACGGCACACGTGGGTTTCTTGGAAAGAGTGGATTTTGAAGGATATCTAAGGAACATAATGTGGCCTAACGAAGCTACATTGTACTGAGAAACATAATGTACTTTTTTATTATTATACGAAGTTAGTGCACTTCTTGAAATGCAATATATTTTTGCTACAGCCGTTATACTGTACTTTTTTGCTGCAATTACAGAATTTAGTTTTTTTAAACATATGCTTTATTATTCACTTTCTTCAGCATTTCTTTTGCTGATTCTACTACCATGAAAATACTCTAAAACACGTAAACTGTATAAGATCGTTGGGCGAATTAAAGACAAGGTTGGAAAAAATTGTGCTATTGACTCGGAACAACAAGTTGTATATTCGTCATTTCTATGCGACATATACAATCGAGAGAAAAAGCGATGGCAAGCTACTATTGGAAGAATGATTGCTAAAGTACACTTTTTTGCCAATCAAAATTTGGCATTCAGAGGAACAAGTACGAAGTTGAGATAATGGTAATTTCTCAAAAGTAGTTTAGGTATTAGTCTAGTTATTTCAGAACACCTCAATAATGTCAGTAAATGCAAAAATAACAAAACACTTATTTCACACTACTTTGGGCAGCATTTCCAAAATGAAAAGATTAACATTTTAGCCGATTCGTAATGATATATTAGACTAGATATTTACACCAGATATTGGTCACATAGAACAAACAACGTTTATAATTAGATGTGTGAGTATGGTAATGTATATATATTTTAGCAGTTTTTAGGATTAAGACACAAAAAAGGCTTTCAGATTTGTACACATTCCCTTTTCAATCCGAAATCTCTAAAAAAATTATTTCACCAAAATTATTAACAAATTTGCTTCGCAGAAAGCCTATATTAGTTATAAAGTAGCCTTTGTAGAAGGACTGATTTATATACTTTTCGTTTCACGACATTTATGCTTTAGGTACTTTTTTATTAGATTATATTTTTCTGAGTAAATACTGTTGTTTTGCTTTTCTAATTATAAAATGTCTATTGGTATTTCAAAGGTAATATTTTTGCGTGTTTTATTATTTTGTTAAAGTATTTTGTCGTTATCATAACCAATTAGCTGACCAAAAAACAAAGTTTTGCACTTTAAATTTTATTTGTATTTTTATTAATATTTTACTTTTTACTCTTATGCAGGGGTAGAAGAGTTTATAACCTCAATGTATAAGTATTAAATATATAAGTATTATAATAAGTAAGTAAATATGTAAACATTATAATAAATAATTAAATATAAAATTACTTATTATAATACTTATTAATCAATAGAAATAAGTATTATAATAATAAATTGAAAATATGTCAAAATATAAAAATTAAAAAGGTATTAAAATAAGTCGAAATATGAAAAAAATTCTCTGGCGGCATATTAAGTCTTTGCACGTGGGCGGCTGATACCTTAAGATGGGTCCTGCCCATAGAGAACTTTTGGAGTGAATTCAGATTTCGTATATGTACTCTACATATATAAAGCCAGTGAAATCACATACATCACGCCCTGACTCACTTTAGGTGTGATGAGAGCCTGGATTCCAGGCAACCTATCAAAAACTGACTGCCTATCTACAGGTGCACAGAAAAAGCTGCCCACCATGCATCCGAGTGAGAAAAGAATTCTCAGCTGCCTCACGTTCATCTTACTTTTAGTTTCAATTCGTGAGAGAGGAACTGTCATATTTCTAAGAAAGTAATACTACATTTCCACACAGTCTGTTTGGTTTTACTGTCATTCTTAAATTCTACAAGTTATTTTTATTCATAAATTTAATCGATTTTCATAGATACATTTCATTGGGCTCCTTTGATTAGTTTCTTGAATTTTAAATTACAAGTAAGTTTTGCTTCATTGCGCAGAGTTAGTAAACTATCAGTAAAAAAGTTATCGAAAGCGCGTTTGAAATAAACTTACCCATTTTGATCAAGATTACTTGAGTTTCTTTGGAAGCATCTGTGATCTTCTTGAGAGCCTATGGAATTGGAAAAATAATTACATAAACTACTTCTAACACACATAAATTACTTTATTATTCTTTTAATTTCCATCTTAAAAACTTATTTTTCCTTAACCTCTTCGAGACGGGCGAGTCATATATGCATTATGCATTCATGGCTGGGCGATGCATATATGCACTTTCAGCTGGAACAATTTTTAATGACCACTAGATGGCACCCTATGTCCATTATATTGAAATTGATGGTAGTTTGAGTAACCTGGCCTTCAGTTTGTTTATATTCTGCCTGGATTTGGTATTTTGCTAATCATCTGTAGAGGGGTGGGGGATAATCGAAATGTAAGCAAACAGCTCGTAAAATTTCCACTTGATTTAAAACATTCGCTTTTCTAATAACTCTACAGTTTTTGTTGCTTTCGGATATATTTCGCGTACTTTTCTTATTTCAAAGACCTTGACTTCAGATTATTATTCGATTGTTTTGAAGGCATTTCCTATCCTTAACATGAACAAAAAGGGGTGAAAAAAGCCAAAGTGCATAGCCACAAACCGTGTGTAAGTAAAAAAATAAAAAAAAAACGCAACAAACATTTTATGCTTGTAAATCGTGCAATGGAGGACTTAAGAGTTTCTTCATGCTTCAAGATTTTCCACACTCACACACAGTCTTCATTTTAATTTTGCTATTTCTTTTTGTAAATAATCTTTGTCATAATTTTTTTATCAATTTGAAAGTTCATTAATATATTTCGTCAATGAAAATTTTGGAAAAAAGTTGAATAGTGCTTACAAAATTTATTTCCCAAGGTAAGTGATATTTTGTTATATAATTTCATATAAATTAAAGGAAAAACGTTATTACATTCTAGTTTTAATGTAACAGACAACTTATGTAGTAATCTAAAAGGGTGCCCAGAATTACAACATTAGGACTGAAATTTCATTATTTATGCTTTTTTCCCCTTAAGTTTGGCTGAGGGACACAAACGTCCTGTAGTGCAAGTCCTTCCGCATTCGTCCCGTCCCTAGGGAGCGTCTCGTAGAAAGCCCGTCCTGAGGAGGTTAATAAAAATATTTTAATTAAAAACACAGTTTAATTTCCTTCATTTTTAATGTTTAACCCAAATGTACACAAAATCATTATACGAGAAATAATGTTTTATGATTTTTTTTTTATTTTTACTTTCATTATACAACTTATTTTTACCTATTACTTCAAACTTTGCCATCACTAATTTATTTTATTTTTCTCAATATATAAATTTGAGTATATGTATATTTGAGTATATATGTATATGTATATTTGAGTATATGTATGGTCCATGTCTCAAACAGATGAGAAGTATCTACAAAAAGAAGATTTTAAAATTTATCTTTGGAGGAATTCAGGAAAATGGAACGTGGCAATGGAGATCGAATTTCAAGCTCTATCAATCATTTAATGAATCCTACATTGTCAACTTCATTAAAATACAACGAATTAAATGGGCAGGTCACGTTGTCACAATAAATGAAGACTGCAGCACTAAAAAAGTCTTCAATTCTCAACCAATTGGAACACGAAGAAAGGGCAGGCCAAATCTTAGATGGATTGATGGCCTGGAAAAAGATCGCCTGGTTTTGAGAACTAAGAACTGGAGAAAACTAGCAGGAAGAAGGCTGACCTAGAAAAGGAATCTTGAGAAGGCCAAGGCCCACCCTGGGCTGTCCAGCCACTGAGGAAGGAAGGATGTTACACCTTCTTTCAACAATTATTTATCAATCATTTCAGTTTTTTCTGTGTGTTAAACACTTAACACATTAGATTTCCATTTGTCAATAAAAAATAAGATGTGGAACATATTTAATTTTTTGCCGGATGATGGCATAGACATATATCAATATCTTATTTTTTCTCTCTAAAATTAAAGAAGTTCTTTAAAAAAGGTATCTAAAGTCGTTTAAAACATTTTTAAGAATGTTGCAAAGAACTTTCAGGCACACTTAAAAATAAGCTCAAAATGACTTAAACTTTGAAATCTTAAAATTGAGTTTACAATGTATGTAATATTTTACATGAAATCACTTTTTCAAAAAGAAATATATGACTTGCTGAAACATAATTTTTAAATACAAACAAATAGAAAAATGTTGAATGGATACCAACTCCTGAATATTTTTCTTTCTTCTCCTGGCCAAATTTTATCACCAGGGGTCCTTAAGTTGCCAGGATGAAGAGGGTCAGCACTAAAAGTGGAGGAATGTGTTTGTATGAATACTGCAAATGGACTTAAAGAAAGGTACCAAGGACCGAAAAATAAATGAATAACAAAAAGAATGATTTTCACTAAAAATATGCATGAGTTACTCTTTTTCTTGAGATAGGGTTGTTTTGTTATGTATTGAATTAAAGATAAAATTTATTATTTAATTATATGTTTAAAATGTTCTGAATCGAAAAAAAGAGAGAAATGACTATTTACAACGTGCGAAATTCACTACAGTCGGTGTATTTACGTTTAAATATTACTTGCAGGATGTAGGTTGCCGATTTTATTAAAAATATCATCAAGCGATCGGTATTTGTCGTAGGCATCTTTGGCCTGAATCCCTTACAAAGTCTTACCCTGTACAAGTACCGTGAAAAGCTGTTGAATGCCTCTAAAAATCCACTACAGAAATTGTATTCCTTGCACCATTAAGAAAAAACAGACAAATTGAACAAAAATGCATTCACACTTTTCAGTTAGGAAAAATTAAAAATAGAATTAAAACTAAGCTTACTTCAACAGTATTCCTATCTCTATAGGTGGCGAACACGAAACGGGGTGGTTTTGGTAATTCCACCAACTGTCTCACGAACTCCAACCCGATTCCACGGTTGGCACCGGTCACAAGAACACTCTCCACTTCCATGTCGCTAGAGAGGAGCGATTCTTGCAAGAAGAGAAGCAAGAATGATTCGAATTCACTCCCTCTGAGATATTAGCACGATTGACGTGTCTCGAAAGTTATATAAATTCCAGACATATAAACACATCAGATCACGTGAGAGTAACCCATTCTCGGTCCTTGAACCTCACGGTTCGCCCCCCCTCATCAGATAATTCTCTTTGCGCCTTCCTTTCTTTCTTTCCCTTCCTTATTCTTTTCCCCTCCCATTAGCAGCTCTTATCTCTAAAGTTAGAGACTGCAAATGGACTGCGAGCGAGGATTGTGGATCGAAGTAATGGAGAAGGGCTCTACACGCTATTTTTTTCTAAACGAGCTGGAATTGAAAACACCGACTTATTTTTGGACAAAAGATTTTCCTTGACATGCCAAGCAGAATCCAAAAAATATCTGCAAAACATATCGATTGTTTCGTTAATATCGACTGAAATATCATTATAATCAAGTGCTTCAATTGACGAGTGTCCATGAAGAAACTTTTGTTCTGTTTTTATTTAATGATTTCAAACTTTTTATTCAGTTTTAAGTTGTTGTGCTGGAAGTAACACGTGTCTACTGAGACGATTCCACTGTAGGTCGAGGGAAAGTGTACTTTGATGGGTAATGTGCTACAAAACGCATAATGTTATTATGGTCAACATGCACTAAAATTATTAATTGAAGCTGCAAAAATGTTTCAGGCACTGTTTCGGGAAGACTTTTGATTTAACTGCTGTAAAGTTCGTTTTTTTAAAAAAAATATTTGAGAAAAGCATTTTTTTTCTTTTAAATTTTAAAATATATTGCTTCAAATGTCAAGTTTCTAAAATACATTGCAATTCAAAATAAATATTCCTTTTCTGAGGAAACAATCCAAATGGATTATTTAAACTTAGTACGTTTATGAAATTCTTGTTTTGGAAAGTTTATTAACAAAAAACGCATGCTCTCTATAAGCATTTTTATTTCTATGAGTGTTGCTCTATTCAAGGCAAACACTATCTTATTCTTATTTTTGGATGCATTCAGGAGACGGCCCCTACATTTACTAATCAATCCACTGTGCGATTTTAAGTACTTTGAAGCCGCAAGAAAAGCTCTATCATAATGCCCCTTCCTAATATTGTCATCCTTCCGTTCTTCTTTCAGATAAAAATAAAATTTTACTTTTGAGTATAAATTGAATTGACCTGGTAGAAATGACGCCCGCTAATTCTTATTGAACGCATCCTTTCTCAATATGCGCGTATGTATTTATTTTCGCAACAAGAATCTATAATCAGCGCATTGAAATTAATTAAAAATTTCTGCGAATTATTTGAATCATTCTTGAAGAATATCTGAATTTCAAACACAATCATTAAATGCAGAAACATTTGAAGCATTTAATTAAGAAGCTTTATTATTTTGACGTAACCGATTCATGTCGTTTTCAAACAAATTTCAAGCAACACATCTTAAGTATATACAAATGTGGTAGAGGGAACGGTCCTATAAGACTACATGAATTTTCTAGCATAATTCTTAACATAATTGCTGCTTAGGAAACTATTTACGATTTTGGAATGTTCTGGAATGGATACTAATGTGTTATAATTCGCACTTTTTTAATTGTTTTTGTATTTTGTAATGCTCGCGACATTTCCTAATTAATCTTGGATGAAATGGTGGAAAAATTTCTTGCAAAAAATAGCTTACGAGCGCCATCTATACAAAGAACAAGGTACCTTAACATATTTATTTTGCGCAATAATTTACACTAGTATTCAAAATTAAGAAAATTTCCATATTTCGTAAAATTTCATTAAAAGATTTAAACGAAATATACAAATACTGTTTTGAAACAAAGATGCATATTGTGACGTTTGATTCAATAACGGTAGCGTGTTTGAGATATAATAATTTAGTTTAATTAAGTCATTAAGTCACAGCTATTATTTACATTAATATACAAGTTTTCACTATGAGATGATTTTAGAGCCCAAAATAATTTTGTGAGGGAGGGATCTTGTTGGTGTCCGTTCACGGCCAGTTTCCGCTGTTTTCCCTCTCTCACGGCCCTCTGCGGTCCCCCTGCTGTTGACCGACCTCGTCCCCTTTCACACCCCTCATCCGGTGGTGGCGAAATGCTTCCCCTCAGGTCAAAGGTTGCAGGGGCTAATTAAGACACGTCCGTCGCAGTATATTAGCGACTGCAGGTGTCTTTGTAAGTGTGGTCATCATTCTTCTAAAAACTGACCCGGCCGTGGGAAGCAAGTCCCAGATGTCTCAAAGGGGGACGCACATACGTCACAGCTTTTCCTCCCCTCTTTCAGACTTTTCGTTAAGAAAAGTTCAGGGTTGATGATGGTAACCGAGGTGACTGACCTTTGGAGTTGTCGAACACACAGGGAAAAGATTCCTTTGAATAAGTACTGCCATATTTCTGAGTTGTAATTAAACCTAATAAACTTACAATTAAATTCTAAATGCTTACTGCGAGTGAGTGTTCTTGCAAGGGAACTTACACAAATGCTAATCACGAAGGAATAATCATTTCCAATATAAGAAGTATTCATATCATTAAAATTTTAAACACTCATACACAGTACTTATTAAAATCATAATAAAATTTTAAACACTCATACACAGTACTTATTAAAATAATAATAAAAAACATGTGTGTGTTGCTATAATATGCTTAAGGTACCATCTTACACATAAAACATTCTTCCCAATATTCTCATTAACGGGTAATACTAATGAATAATAAGACAGATCCATAATAAACCCAAGGTAGAACACATATTAAGCAATTAAATATTATTACATTCCATGTGTGGATCCTTTTAACATGCATATCCATTCAAAATTAATTTCAGTATTAGTAAGAAACATTATTTACCGACAATTATTAATCATTAGCAAATACACATGATTGACACCATTTATTAACTATTTACAATTAACAATATTCCACAACTATTAATCACGACAAACAAACATGACTATCAATTCCTAATCATCGATCGCTGATCTGCTGAGACTATCTGCATTTTTATGACTTTTACCCGATCGATGTACAATTCTAAAATTATATGGTTGCAATGCCAAAGCTCATCGCATTAATCTAGGGTTAGAACTAACGTTTTTATTTAACCATACTAAAGGGTTGTGGTCGGTCATAACTAAAAATGAATTTCCATCTAAATAATAATGTAACCTTTTAATTGCGAACACAATACTAGCACATTCCTTCTCGGTCGTACAATAACGTTTCTCAACATCTGAACATTTTTTACTCAGATAAAGGATTGGGTGCTCCTCTCCTTGGTCATTTAATTGAGTTAACACCACCCCCATGCCATAATCAGAGGCTTCGGTTTGAACGATAAACTCCCGTTCAAAATTTGGCGAGTACAAGACGGGTTTATCAGTTAGCTTCTTTTTTAAATCTCGGAATGCATTTTCACAGTCGGTTGTCCATTTAACCTCCCCGCGTCTTGCCTTTCTCTTCAGTGCATCTGTCAGAGGTGTTTATATTACGGAGAACTGATTTATATATCTACTGTAGTACCCCGCCAAACCAAGGAACGCTCGTATATGTGTTTTGTACGAGGGGTAGGGAACTCAAGAACAGACTGAATTTTGACCTCGGAAGGAGTGCGGAACCCCTGACCCACCACATGACCTAAGAATTTGACATTCTGTTGTGCAAACTTACATTTAGAGGGCTTTATTGTTAATTGGGATCTCCTGATTCTTTGCAGGACTATTTCCACATGTTTAAGGTGTGACTCCCACGTATCCGAAAAGATAGCGATATCGTCTAGATAAGGGACAACGAAATGCTCTAGACCGTTTAGTAATTCTGCCATGAGTTTACTGAAGAAATATGGGGCATTCTTTAATTCGAAACTCATTCTTAGGGGTCTGTAAGTACCAAAACTAGTACAAAAAGCTGCGTATCGTTGTGCAGTTTTACTCAGGGGAATTTGCCAATATCCTTTAGATAAATCTAAAATGGTAATAAATTTAGCGGAGGGGACCTGTTCTACGCGTTCTTCGATGTTGGGTAGAGGAAAATACTCCGTTCTAATAATTCCGTTTAATTTCTGATAATCGACACAAGGTCGAGGATCCTTGCCAGGTACCTCAACTAAAATCATAGGGGACATATAATCCGATTCTCCTACCTCAATGATTCCTAATTTTAACATTCGATTAATTTCGTTTTTTAAAATTTCATTTTGTCGGTGCGGCTTCGTTCTAATTGGCTTATCGTTAACCAACTGGATCTCGTGTACAACCAGATTAGTTAAACCGGGATCATTTGAGAAACATTTAGAATGTTTATTTAGTAATTCGCGCAGCTGATTAACTTGTGTGTCTTGAAGACATTTGCTTAACTCGCTAGCCTGGATGACATCCTCGAAATCATAAATGATGGAATTGTTTTCTAACTATGGGATTTCTAAATCCTGGTCTGTGAGAGATTGGTGTGATTCATCGGTAATTGTTAAGTTAACATGTTCCGGCCTTTTGTAATACGGTTTTAGCATACTTATATGATAGATTTAAGAGGTTTCTCGTCTTCCGGGAATTTCTACCAAATAGTTCGTTTTGGAAATTTTATTTAAAACCGTCCCAGGACCTATTTACTGTACTGCTAATTTATTCGCTCGAGATGTAGCCAAAACAAGTACTAAATCTCCATCCTTAAATTCGCGTTTTACTGCATTTTTATCATACCAAGTTTTCCTCATCTCTTCCATTTTATCTATAGCTACCTCCTGACACCTTTTTAATCTATTAATTAACTTAAACACACATTCAGTGACGATATCATTTTCTTCTTCCAGTTCCATCCAATGTTCCATTACTAATGTTTCTGGAGTCCGCAAATTTTTTCCATACACCAACTCTGACGGTACTCTGTGAGTTACAGTTCGCAACGCTAAAAGAATAGACGGAAGATGTTTGTCCCATTTCGGAGCCTGCCTCTAAACATAAGACTCGCAGGAGTCGTTTCAATGTTCGATGAAATCGCTCAATAGGGTTACTCTGAGGATGATACACAGAACTATGCCGGACAAGTATTCCGAATCTTTCAAAAAACTCGGTAGTCAGAGCACTAGTAAAGGAAGTACCCTGGTCACATTGTATTTCCCGCGGAAATCCCATACGACTAAAGATATTTAACAGAGCATCTGTAACACTAATCGAACTGATATCAGCCACCGGGATAGCTTCAGGGAATTTTGATGACATGCATATGGCCGTAATAAGATATCGATTCCCATTAGATGAGATTGGGAGAGGCCCACATGCATCAATATTTAGCTTAGTAAAAACCTCCTGAATAACCGGGACCAATTTTAGTGGAGCTTTCTTTTTCTCATTTGGCTTCCCAGCCCTCTGACACTGATCGCAAGTTTTTACGTACGCTTCTATATCCTTATAACAATTCGGCCAATAAAAATATCGGTTTAACTTGTCTTTAGTTTTCGTAACCCCCAGATGTGCAGAGGTTCCTTCATGACACAACGATTTAATTTGCTCACGGAACCTTTCTGGCACTACTATTAATTTAGCCACATTATCTAACTTATCCTCGCGTTTTTTGACGAGTAACCCGTTTTCTAGAGAATAAGCCTTATTTGTTGCCTGGACCTGACTGACTGCCTGTTCTTACAATGATTTAATATCCTCGCTATTTTTTTGAGCTTCAATTAACTCATCTCGAGTAACTTTTAGCAGCTCTAACTCCGAAACATATTCCTGCAGTTCAGGGATTAAAATTTGATCCTCTGCCTCCGGAGAAACAATTATAGCCTCATCTTCCCCTTTCCTATCGCTACAGCTATTTAACTCTATTTCTTTTCTAGCCGCTATGGTTTGAGACCTTGTCTGAACAGCATTGACTACCTCAACTGAAAGAAAATCATAGCCTAAATTTTCTTTTATTAGTTCGGCCGTTTTGTTTCCGAGCAAATACCGAACATGTTGATTTAAATGATTACCACAAACTGCTGCTTTAGTTTGCACCGTTTCGAAGTTTCCGGAAATTTCCACGACCGCCAAAGGTAAGCAAACCAATTCTGAGCTTAACGGTTGTTTTACCCAGACTTTTTCACCGGAGAAGGAAGAAGAATTAATGTATTTAGGACACACCAAATCTATTGTTGCCCCCGTATCCCTAAGTATATCTATTTCTTGACCATTCACAGAGCCCTTTGTTACATATGAACCAAGAAAATCGGAGTTCCCATTTCCTTCAATATTATTGAGAGACTCCGTTGCTTTATTCCTATTTAATTTCGGGCATGCCGCCTTTATATGTCCGGGCAGGTTGCAATGGAAACATTTTTGTATCACGCGTCTTTCGAAAACTCTCCCCCTAATCGCCCTCAGGAAGAGAAACCACGGGTTTAGGGGGAATTTCCCCGAACCTAGTCTTCTTCTCCTTAAACCCGGAGGTGGTCAAATTTCTCTCGTTCCTGCTGAATTTATCCGCGGTTTTTGAATTTATTTTCCTGACATCCTCGTAGTTGTCAAAGAGTTCTGCTATTTGAGTAGATGATTTGAGGTTCGCCCAATCATCTAAGAAATGTTCTCTCATACTAGTATACGCGCGTTTTCTTAGTTGGTCGACAACCATTAAATCTTTAAGGTCCTCAAACGACTAGGCCGATTAGCCACTCCTCTTAAATAGTTAGTAATTTCAAAGGTGAAGTCTTTCCAGGTACTATCCGATTTCTTTTGGTGTTGAACAAATCTCTGGCGAAAGACTTCCGGATTTAACTTAAATCGTTTAAGTAATAGTTTTTTAATATAGTCATAATTTTCTGCTTGTTCCTCCGGTTTGCGAGCAATGAACTGCACGATATCCAAAGGTAACAAACCTAATAAATGCCCTACCCAGTCTGTTTTTTCAATTAAAGCCCTTTTAGCCTGACGTTCAAAAATCACCAAATACAAACTAATATCTGACTGATTTGGATTAAAATCTGGGATTAATTTTCTTAAATTTACATTCGAGGTTACAGAACGGGGATTTATAGAGCCGGTTGATTCATCGTTTACACTATGTGTTCGGATTCTATTTTAAATCTTTCTAGATCAAATTTTAATTGTAATTCTTTCTCTTTCAACGCATGCTCCGGTAATCTCAAGGTCTCTGCTCTTTCTGATTCTTCAAATCTAATTTTTTCTGCTCTTTCTCATTCCTCTTCCATTTTCCTATTTGCAATAATAGTCTCAAACAGATTTTTTACGAATTCCTCTTCGTAACCCTCACTGTTAGTGATTGCGGTTTTGAGGTTAGGGACAGTCATGTTTGTTGCGACATCTACCCCTAATTCCTCTGCGAGTAGCAACATATCTTGCTTTTCCCCTTTTCCGAGAAAAGCCATTTTTGAACAATATTAGCACAATATATTTGTTAAAATTCACACAATATTTACTACTCTCTAGTATCACAATAACACTGGTCCCATGCAAACACAGAAACAAACAAAGAAAAATTTTAACACTGTAAAATAATCAAAACTATCAAGAAACTTAAAAACACAATAAATCTTAAGCTAAAAGTTGCACACAATACTCGTATTTACAATTCTCTAGAACCACAATAACATTGTTCCCATGCAAGAAAAAACACTAAGTATCTCAAAATTTGTAGTAGAAATTTTAGCAATGCAACTAATACAACTCAAGAAATATAACAGTACTCACCCCTTTTGAAGTACTATCTGCTGGAACTTGGGAATACCGAAGATCCGGTTGACATTTCTTGCTTTAAAGATGATTTCAATTTTCACAACACACACAAAAGGATATTTTCTTCATTGATGGGATAGCTTATCCACTATCAAATCTCGGCCTTCTGTGTGTGTGTGAGTTGCTTTTCTTTTCTCTAAAGGATAGTTTTATCCTTATTTCCAAGCTCATGCGTCTTGAGTTTTTCTACGTGCGGTTTGCAGAGCGCCCGTAATAAACCAGAATCACCAAATCACCTCCTCTCACGGGTCCGGTAATCTCTCCATTTTTTTTTAATCCTCGGCGCTGCCACCACTTTCGTTAATGCTGTGACGTTTGATTCAATAATGGTAGCATGTTTGAGATATAATAATTTAGTTTAATTAAGTCACAGCTTTTATATACATTAATATACAAGTTTTTACTATGAGATGATTTTAGAGTCCAAAATAATTTTGTGAGGGAGGGATCTTGGTGTCCGTTCACTGCCAGTTTCCGCTGTTTTCCCTCTCTCACGGCCCTCTGCGGCCCCCCTGCGTTTGACCGACCTCGTCCCCTTTCACACCCCACATACGGTGGTGGCGAAATGCTTCCCCTCGGGTCAAAGGTTGCAGGGGCTAATTAAGACACTTCCGTCGCAGTATATTAGCGACTGCAGGTGTCTTTGCAAGTGTGGTCATCATTCCTCTAAAAACTGACCCGGCCGTGGGAAGCAAGTCCCAGATGTCTCAAAGGGGGACGCACATACGTCACAATATCTTTTGTTTGTCGAATACGTAAGCGTATAAACGTGTGTGGGCAGAGTCTGTCGAGTAACTGGATTTGTAAGCGCGTGCTAAAATCTGCATTTCTTGCGCAAGCACAACTCACCGAATTTTTTCGGTGTTTTTATGCAGCAATCGGTTAAACTAAAGTTAAAATAGTATAAATGAATAACCAGAAATGTTTAGATGATGAAATAGGGTGGTGAATTATAGGCAGGCTAGATGCAAAAAAGTCCCGAATCCAGATTTGTAGATAATTCCATTTGACTCCCAGCGTCGTGTTCAACTTATGAAAACAGTTTCAGGATACCGGATGCGTTGAGAAAAAGTCTCAACAAGTTCATCCAAGACCCATGACGGTAATAGAAGATCGTCATTTGTCGATTATAGGAAGGCGTAACAGGGATGCCACAGGAGCCTGAGTTCCAAGGGTGATTGTTTCCAGAAGACTTCATGAGAGAGAGGGCCGTTTGTAAGAAGACCTGTTGTTTGGGTCCCTCTCAGTTCTCCAAACAGGAGAGTCAGTTTAAAATGGCGTAGAAATCAGATATTGGAGCATAGATCAATGGGAGACCGTTTTCTTCTGTGATTGTCCTTGTTCACCTTAACCAATGATTCCGGTCTTACTATTATATGGAGAGAACCAGGTATCCGCTATCTGCCCTCCAACGCCTGATTTGTCAACCTTTATGGTACCCGAGGCTTGCTGGTCTCTGCAGACATTCCGTTGGATGTGGTCACATTCACACCAAGTCTTTGATTGAGGCATTGGGCTGCTGTGAAGTATAGAGATGAGGTCTTGGAGCCTTATGTCTGCCACTTCAGGGGTGCAATGGGCTCTGATTTTATTAAATGGATGACAACGCGAGGTTACTTATAGCTCATTTGATCAACTAATTTCTATAATGTGAGGAGATTCGCCAGATAGATTGATCCAGTGACACCCCCCTTGCAAACTCAGGTTTAGGGTCCCAAGCCCAAATACGTGCATAGCGTCAGTCAAGCTTTGAGTCCCTTAGAGTCTTCCCCTCCCCCCGCAATGCGGGGGCTGAGGGAGTGTACGTTACGCCACTGGATTGGTCAGTCAGATTTTCAGACCTCATCCGTATAAAATGTGTTTGGGACGCTCTGGGGAGATTAATTGCCTCGAAACCCCCTTCGAGAACCATTCATGTCCTGAAAACAAAGTTGTTGAACGAGTGTGAATATCCCTTATTACTTGCATAAGAATCCCCGTGGGAGGACGAGGTATATGTTTGATAGGGGACCATACTCTCCTATCAACCAATCGTTTGTTTTTGTTTCTTTCTGCAACTTCTGTTTAAATACATTCCGACTCTGATGAGTGTTATGCATGATTATGCGTTTGTATTATAACTGTTGAATGGTTTATTTTTCGTTATATCAACCCTATGTACGCTCCAAATTTTATTAAAATCTGTTCTGTAGTTTTAGAGATAATCGAACAAATCTGAAAATTATCTAAATTTTGAGCACTTAGGTAGTTTGGTGGGTAGCAGTTGTATGCGCAGTTGAATTACTTTGTAGTTGTATTAATTTCACCTTTCTTTGTGTGTGCTGTATTAGTTTGCATCATTAAAGAATATTTTACTCATTTGGACGAAACGTTTATTTCAAGATTATCATCTGATCGATGACGACTTTCCTATTTACCTAAAATGAAACCTGGAAATTGCGTAGTGATGTCATTGAATCCAGAGAGATTTTTCCAGTAGCACATAGATAACGACTCTGTACCTGTACTCTGGATTTTACGATACTTATTTTTCCCTTTTCAATTGTTTTAAAAGTAATGAATTGAAATTTTTTTTATTAAACAATGCCCCTACACTTACTTATATTGTATTATTTTTTTTCTTTATTTATTTAATCTACAAGGGAGAAATCCCTCTTTGATATCTCACCACTTTTCAAGCAAAAAGGAATTTCCCCATTTTGTATCACGCCGCGACCATCCATACGACTTAGTGAAGTGAATTGGTAGTGTGGTGGCCCTCCTCTATAGGTTCAAACCACTCCCATGGACCAAGAGATTATTAATTTTTAGCACAAAGATTTCGTCTCGGTGCTTTCAGCCACGTTTTATAAAAAAATTAACTTCTCATTGGAAAAAGTCTCAGTACGCCACTATTTCATAGTTACGTATCGACGTGATTTTTCAATGGAAACTTTTTAAAAACCATTAAAAAACCGTTTTATGGGTGGAGTGTTACCATTCCTCTCACATTTTACTGTAGCCCTGGTAACCGAGTGGTCTTTGTCGCAAACTCTTGAACGGCGATGAGTCGTGGGCGACTGAAGAAGAACGTGTAGAGGGAATCATGCACGTTAAATCTTTCGAGGTTCAAAGTCTTCCGGCTGGCGTGGTGTGCAAGTGTGAAGAAAAGAATGCCAACACAGGTGTCATCCTCGTCCACTGACCATGGTTCCAAGTGCCTAGTTCCGTCGCGGTAAGCTCGGTTCCTTTGGGCCAAAGGCTCTCGTATCCTTTCAGAGTACGACGTGAAAAAATCAACACTGATGTGGCAAGGTTTTCAGATTTCGTCGTGCAAAAATGATTTCATGTTGGCAAACTATTATAAATATTTACACTCATGAACAAAAAAAAAAAAAAAATTAGCGCCCCCAGAAATAACTGCGGGATAGTAACGAAACTTGGCATGAAGGTACATGTCGGGGAAATATGCAAATGATTAGAAATGCAGCGTGATTGCGTATTAAGTATAGCCGGTAGAGAGCGTTTAATGTCATTCTCCGTGAAGTATAAAACAGGTAACCAAAGCTTGTTTGAGTGTGCTGAATCGTTTACAAAGGAAGCGCTGAGGTAGACATGCCATTACGCCGCTTTCGAAGACAATATGAGCAACTGTCGCAGTTTGAGAGGGGGAGAATCATTGGCATGATGGAAGCTGGGTGGTCAGCTAGGCGAGTAGCTCGTCAATTAGGCCGCTCTGATTGTGTTGTGAGGAGGTGTTGGGACCAGTGGATCCGAGAGATGTCATTTACACGACCAGGCTCAAGACGCCCTCGACAGACCAGTCGTCGAGAAGACCGCCACATCGTAAGAAATGCTCGTGTACAGCCAACTGCTTCATCGGTCGCCATCCAGGCACAGGTAGTACCTTCACTAGGAGCCCCTGCGTCTTCTCGAGCCATATTAAGGCGCGTTTACCGGGAGCGTTTGCCTACTGCGTTGGATGTGAAGAACAGTATTAGCCGCCATATTAACAACACCCATGTTGACTCTCCATTCAGCGATAGAAAGCTTGATTTTCAGAATGGAGAGTGCGTTGTCGAATATGATGGTTCACATACTGAACTTGTTTTAAAGAACTGATTTGCATGCTAAGTACAAAATGTCATTCAGAAAAGTGTATTATTTTTAATAATTTGCAAGTATATCATTGTAATTGTGTATTGTCTTCTTATTTCTGTGTAAGACCACTCACTAAGACCTTCACTGTTTCTTGATCTCAGTTTGTCCTTTGTTTACGCAAGCCCAACTGCGCATGCTTGAACTGCGCATGCGCATCTATCGAGATGTGTATGAAGAAGTTATGAGAAATTAATAAACGCTAGTCCACAAGAAAACTATGTCGTGATAGTGTCATGAACAATATGTGTAAGAGACTCTTCAGTCCACTTACGTGTTAGAGCTATCGAATTAAACATTGGTCCTTACGAGGCCAGAGAAGAGAGCCTATGGATTTAAAAAAAAAAAAGATTAAGTGAAAAGCCAAGTGCGGCAAACAGTGATTTGTGTAAACAGCCAAGTTCGGCAGCCAGTGATGTGAGGTGAGAGCAATGTTCTTTGAATTTTTGTGAGAATTTTAATTATTTAATTATGTCTTTAATTGCTAAGTTGAAGAAAGACGAGTTAAAACTTGTCGCGGAGGAATTAAAACTAACTGTGCCAGAGAATGCAAAAGTTCTTGATTTGAAAATTTTAATTGAAAGTAGTGAAGTGTATAATGCAGACACAGAATTAGTTAAAACTGTTATTGACTATGCCGTTGAAGAAACGAGAATTAAAAAATCTGCGAGTGAAGCAAATTTAGAGTTAGAGAAAATTAAGTTAGCACAGTTAGAGAAGCAATTAGAGCTTGCTAATATTCGGAAATATTTAACACATGATTCTTCACTTTCAACAGTGAGCGCCACCGAAACATGTAACAATATTAGTATCGAAACGTTAATAAAAAGTGTAAAAACATTAACTATTTCTGTACCCTCGCGTGTTGAGTCATATAATTTATTTTTTCAGTCATTAGAGAAAGCATTCAAAACGAAAGAGGTTCCCGAAGAATGGAAATCGGAAATTCTTTTAAATATCTTAGGAGAGAGAGCGAATAACTTAATGATTTATGTGTCAGAGGAAGAATTGCGCAGTTATGAAAAACTAAAAAATTTAGTTTTGAAAGAATTTCAGCCTACACCGCAAGAATGCTATAATAATTTTCGTAAAACTCAAAAATTAAATTCAGAGAGTTATGTTCAATTTGCGTCTAGGTTAAGTGCAACATTTGAGTATTACTGTCAGTTACGAAATGTTAATGAATTTAAGTCAGTATGTGAATTAATTGTTGCGGATAAAATGATGAGCACTCTTGACAGAGAATTAGTGACTCACATATTAATGTAAAACAAGGAGAAACATTTTTTAAACCCCACGAGTTAGGGCGAGAATGTGATATTTATTTATCTTGTAAAGGTAAAATTAAAAGTGAGTCTAATACATTTTCCAGGTCCTTCACTGGAAATGAAAATAAACGATTTGAGTTCAATAAACATCAGAGATATAACAGCTCGCGAAGTCAGATAGGAGGTTCGAGCGTATTTTTTTCTGAAATAAAGAATGAAAAATGTGTGTTGTGTAAAAATGAAGCACATGCTTTGCAATTTTGCCCTCAGTTTAAAGGTTTTTCGATAAATGAAAGAGTAGATTTTGTTAAAAACAATAAAATGTGCTTTAAATGTCTATCCCCAGAATGTTGTGTAAAACAGTGTCGCTCTAGAAATTGCATAGTTTGTAAGAAGCCGCATAATAAATTGCTTCATTTTCAAAGAGAAATAAAAAGTATCCCAACTCCCCAAATCGGGCCTCCTTCGGTCCTTGAAGAGAGATCGCAAACGATATCTTATAATTCTTCTGCCCCTCCGTTCGTTCCTAATTCAAATATAAACAAGCAAGAAATCGTGGCGACTACATTTAGTCATAACAAAATTAAAAGATGCTTACTGAGCACAGCTCGCGTATTAATTAAGGATAAATATTCAAATTGGCATGAATGTAGGTGTTTGTTAGATGGAGGCAGTATGGTTTGTCTTATAACTAAGGAGTGCGCCAATAAATTACAACTGAAAAGTAAAAGGATTAATACTTTGATCTCATGTTTAAATGATGCATCTATGATTGTTAACGGTTGCGTTATAAAACGACTATTTCAAATAAAAATAATACATTCGTGAAGGATTTAAATATGTTAGTAGTTAAGAAAATCACAGATTTTATTCCAAGTAATACGTTTAATACTAGTGTTAATTTTTCAGATATAGTGGAGTTAGCTGATGAACGTTTTAATATTCCAGATAAAATAGACATGTTGTTAGGTGCAGAAATATTTTTTGAACTATTGAGACCGGAAAAATTTAAGATAAAAAATTCAGATCTAATTTTACAAAACACGGTTTTTGGTTACGTTGTAAGTGGTAATTTTTTTTTTAACATTTATAAACCCCGTGCACCACCGAACGTATAACACGGGGGTAAACAACACAGACAGAAGAAAGGATTACAACACAAACATCCATGCCTTCTCCGGGATTCGAACCCAGTCCCTGCGGCACCGCAGTCAGCATTGTAAGTGGTAATGTAGATTCATTTAATGAAACTAAAGTTCATTGCGGTTTAGTTAAGGACGAGGATTTAAATAAAACGTTACAAAAATTTTGGGAAGTAGAAAATGTGGAGATAGTGCAAACAAAAAGTAATGAGGCTAGTTTATGTGAGGAACACTTTATGAAAACACATTCTAGAGACGAGGAGGGACGGTATATAGTTAAAATGCCCCTTAAGGGTGATCCAAATTGTTTAGGGAATTCCAGGGGCATTGCTCTCAAACGATTAAATGCATTGTGGCTTAGATTGGAAAGGGATCCACAATATCTAAAATTGTATAGAGAATTCATGCAAGAATATGAACAATTGGGACATATGAAAGAAGTGAAGGTAGAAGAAAATAATTTGAAGATGAGCTATTTTTTACCTCATCATGACGTCTATAGACCCGAAAAAAGTACTACCAAGTTGAGGGTAGTCTTTAATACTTCCAATCCTACAAGTAATGGGTTATCACTGAATTCAATCCAATATAATGGATGACTGGTTCAAAATGACCTGTTTACAATCATGATTAAATTTAGAGAGCATTCTTACACATTCACGGCAGATGTGAAGATGATGTACCGAATGATACGCATCCATGAGAGCCAACAGCCGTTGCTCAGAATTTTGTGGAAAGAAAGTTCAGATGACCCGGTGAAAACCTTTGAGATGAAAACCGTGACATATGGCACTGTGAGTGCTCCCTTTTTAGCAACGAGAACTTTGCTGCAGTTATGAAGAGATGAAGAGAAGAGCTTTCCTTTGGCTGCACCTGTTCTTAGAGAGAATTTTTATATGGACGATGTTATTTGCGGCGCATCGTCTTTGATGGAAGCCAAGGCCTTGAAGAAACAACTTTCCGGCATTTTGGAAAAAGGAGGAATGCATTTGCACAAGTGGGGTTGTAGCCATCCTGAACTAGCTTCAAACATCAGTGGAGCTTATGAGTTCGAGAATCCCATCAAGACCAAGATGTTGGGAGTGTCCTGGAAGTCACAAGAGGACTGCTTTGTTTCCAAAATCACAGTGGAATTAAAGGACTCCTACACCAAGAGATGTGTCCTTTCGACAATAGCTAGGCTTTTCGATCCATTAGGACTATTGGGTCCGGTAGTAGCAAGAGCCAAGATTTTCATGCAGAGTCTTTGGAGTCTCAAAATCGATTGGATCGACGAGTTGTCTTCTGAGAGAGCCAAAGAGTGGCATCGGTTCCTTGAAGACTTCAACAGTATAAGCAGTATCTGCATTGGTAGATGTATTGTGCCTCCTCAAGCGACAAGAATTGAGCTTCACGGTTTTGCTGATGCTTCAGAGAAATGTTACGGAGCAGTGATATATTGCCGTTCTCAATCGCCGAATGGCGCAATAAAGGTGAAGCTTGTTACAAGCAAAAGCAGAGTAGCACCCGTGAAGAGTGTCACCATGCCGCGGCTCGAGTTGTGTGCCGCCGTTCTTCTTGCAAAGCTGATGAAAAGAGTTGAGACTGCCTTACAAATGAATGCACCTTCCGTGTACCTGAGGAGTGACTCAACCATTGTTTTGGCATGGATCCAAAAGGAACCTAACTTGCTTAAAACCTTCGTGGCAAATAGAGTTGCCAAAATCCAGCATCTGACTAATGCAGAGCAGTGGCATCATGTTTCTTCGGAACAAAACCCAGCTGATCTCGTATCCAAAGGTCTCGACCCGTCGAGTCTGCACTACAACTCATTGTGGTGGAATGGACCGACGTTTTTAGCAACGAAAGATTATCCGGAGAGGGATATCCTTTCATCAGTGACTCATAGTGGTGAATTTAACAGTGAATTAAAAAGCAACGCTACACACTGTGTTCATTTAAATGTGACAAATTCAACCTTTATAACTGACCTGTTAAATATAAGTAATAAGTACACTAAAATAATTCGAATGTTAAGTTTTATTTTTAGGTTCTTTGGAAATTGCAGAGGGGGAAATAGGAGAGGACCCTTAGATGTTCAGGAGATCAACCGAGCTGAGCTAGTCTTAATTAAGATTGTGCAACTACAGGAGTTCATAAGAGATTTATTGCTAGAAGAGGAAGACCCTCTCTATAATATTTTCTGATAATGGTAAAACATTTATAGGAGCTAATGCCGAACTTAAGAGATTGTACAATTTAGTGATAAATCCTGTTTCTGAATTGGCTGGTTTCTTAGTAGGTGAAAATATAAATTGGAAATTTCTCCCTCCCAGAGTACCAAACTTTGGCGGCTTATGGGAAGCTGGCGTAAAGTCGTTTAAATTCCATTTTAAACGTGAGGCAGCCAATTCTAGATTTACTTATGAGGAGTTTCTAACCATTATGATTCAAATTGAGGGAATTTTGAATTCCCGTCCTCTCACACCTTTGTCAACGGATATAGATGATTTGTCGGTTTTGACTCCGGCACACTTTTTGATTGGAAGACCAATTACTTCCATTAGTGAACCAAATATAATGCATATAGAAACTAATAGATTAAACATATATCAGAGATTAACAAAAATTGTGCAGTCTATATGGAAAAGGTGGAGTAATAATTACTTAAGTAATCTCCAACAGAGATCTAAGTGGAAATTTGAAAAAGACAACGCTAGAGTGGGTGATTTAGTCCTTATTAAAGAGGATAACTTAGCAGTCAATAAATGGCTAATGGGCAGATTGATCGAGGTATTTCCTGGAAAGGATAACAGAATTAGGGTTGTAACGATCAAGACTCAACATGGTTTAGTCAAAAGACCTATTTCTAAAATTTGTATTTTGCCCATGAGAGAATGAATTTCTTTCACTTGTGTTACAATATTTTACTTATTTTTTAAGTTGTAATTAATTATTTAGTATTGTGTGTATTTTTAGTGAATTATTTTTGATTTATAATTATTGTAATAGTGTTCAATTTTTTTAATTATTGTAAAAATCCATGAAACTTATTGAATGTTGTAACATTTCAATGCCGGCCGGAATGTTTACGCAAGCCCAACTGCGCATACTTGAGCTGCGCATGCGCATCTATCGAGATGTGTATGAAGAAGTTATGAGAAATTAATAAACGCTAGTCCACAAGAAAACTATGTCGTGATAGTGTCATGAACAATATGTGTTAGAGATTCTTGAGTCCACTTAAGCGTTAGAGCTATCGAAGTAAATATCCTTTATTCACACGAGGACTCATAGCGCCATCTAGGGCTATTTAAAAAGCCTTTTTTTTATTATAATTATTTCAGAAACCTAGAGTGCATCATCTGAATGTCTGTTGCCCAAATATTTTTCTCTTCGGACTGTAACTGTAAATATAAAACCGTATTATTGTATTATGTTTACATCACGCGTTATGTTTTTGATTTAGTATTTAGTACAGACTTCTGAAGAAACATTCTTGTCAAAAATTAAATATTAGTTTTTAAAAGCGTGGAAGTTTAATTTTTTCTTTGTTTGAATATGTTTAATTTAGACATTTTGCTAAATTCGAATAACTTTTAATAATACATTTTTTTAGAGGGCCAAAAAATCGCCCATTCTCCTACATTTCTCTTTTGGAGATAAAACCCTAGACTTTTATTTAAGTAGAATATATATATATATATATATATATATCGTTATGATCTAAATATAAGTATTGGAAGATAATGTAGTCGATACAAAACTATTTGTCACTAAATTTCTGTTATTTTTTATAGTTAATGTTTAGACTTGGTGCGAATATTTTACAGCATTTTTGTTTTCCTTATGAAATTTTGATTTTACATATGAAACAACTTGCTCATTGATGATATAAAAAGCCCACAGATATAAAGTTATCAGATAATTTTTTATCAGAATTCTATTTTGCACTGAAAAGTTTCTGTTGATAGCTTTTTCAAAAGACCTTCGAAACATGTTATCAAATAAAAATTTATTATCTCCCTTTTCACTCTATCTTCATTTTTCTAAATCAAATTGTTGCTGCTCTTTTTGAATGAAAATCCACTACAGATCAAAGGAAAAGTTTCGTCTCAATTTCCAAGGGAAAATAAATGTCTCTCCGTGATACTTTTTGGGCACTCCTTCCTCTTGGAGGAGCTCTTTTCGAATTTCCCTTATTTATGGTTGATAGATTTGAAATCGCAAGGGGGTGCAAGAGACCCTTTTTTAAACGCAAAATTTAAGCCTTAAAACTCAAAGAGGAATTAGAAAGGACAGATGCAACGAAAATTAATCTGAAAGATACCGCTTTGGCTATGTACTTGAATGACGTCTTGGCCGACGTTAAACTGCGAACGATTACGAAAATTTTTCCCTCCCATAAGTTTATATTCGGATCCCCCGTGTGTTCAGAGCCTTGTATTCCATAGACAAAAAAAAAAGGGACGAGCGAATTTGAGGACGTCAAAGACCTGGACGCCACAACTTTCGACGCATGCTTCTGTTCCTGTATTCGGACATTGTGCAGGACCTGAACTGGAAGAGTGTGAGTCGTCTCTACTTCGCTGTTTCCAAATACCGGATCGCCCCCCCCCCCGAGGCACAGGAGCTCCTCCATATTCTGAAGGAGAACCTTCTGCCCTCCAACAGCTGCGATATCTTGATCCTAGCCAGGCCCTATAACAGAGAGCTGAAGGTAGTCGTACTCAACTGCACTGCAGTGAACAAGAAGTCCATGAATATGAAAACACTTACGAGAAAAGCGATCTACAATTGGCTCTAGATCTACTCCGCTATGTAAGTTTAAAGTGAGGCAGTAAAGATTTTTTTTGTTTTGTTATCAATTCATCCCTTTCGCGTAACAGCCTTATTGCCCATGTCAGTTTTGTCAAGGTATCCGATTACTTGAGGCAACTTTTCTTTAAAAAAAAATGGAGATATAGAAATTTTTTTGTGGTTTTTAGATTTATTCAGTACACATTTTTAAAAAAAAATGCTAAAATTAAGGGGAGAAAAAGGAATTATTATTACTAAAAGGGGGGGGGGGCATTGGTGAAAATTTTCAAAAAAATACGTAAACGGGGCCCACTATGTACAAAACATTTATGAACAAATTCTCAATTTTGATGTGATACTTTGGCATTCATTCAATTCCTAATATTAGTTCACACTCTCCGTATATATATTCATATATCTTATTCAATTTTTCAATTAATAATAAAATATTTTTATTGATCCCCTCAAGTTCAAATACATTTTTTAAAACTTGTAATGGATGATTCTTGATGTTGATACAGTTTTTTCAAATTTTAATTCATTAATTTAAATTAATTAATTATAGTTTAAGAGATATATTTCTGTCGATATTATTCCCCTAGATGGCAGCACCATTGGATAAAACAGCTTTTGTTAGATTTGTGATGAAGATTTAACTTAACCTGAATTATTATACGCTAGTCAAATGTCAGAATTCCGTTTGGGTCTTAAGATTGGGTCATAAATTCTTACCTCTTATGTTCAACAAAAAATGTAATTACAAATTTAATTTGGTTAAAATTTTTCATGTTAATTTAAAAGGTGTTTTGCCACTTAATGTTATGATTCTGTCATATACATATATACATATTTATATCAGTTGTACAAGGGGTGATCAAATGAAAAGGTACGAAACGACACGGTGGGTACAAATATAGACTTTATTCAAAATATACACCATAGGCCTGAGCACAACGATCCCACTGATGAACAAGCCGCAGGATTCCTTGTTCCCAGAATTCATGTGGCTGTGACGAGACCCAGTCCTTCACAGTGTCCTTGAGTACGTCGTCCGAGTTGAAGCGCTTTCCTTTCAGGTGTTTCTTCAGTGGACCAAACACATGGAAATCGCAGGGTGACATGTCCGGACTGTAGGAGGGATGGTGCAACGTCTCCCATTGGAACTTGTCCATTTCCATTTGTGTGACTCTGGAGACGTGTGGACGCGCGTTATCATGGAGCAGAACCACACCCTCCGTGAGCAGCCCCGGTCTTTTGTTCTTGATGGACCTGCGTAGGCGTCGGAGTGTCTCACAGTACACATCGGAGTTAATGCTTTTTCTGTGCTCGAGTAATTCTGTGCTCGCATAATTTGGACGCCGCTTTTTATAAGAGCCTTTGCTCTCTCCTGCGCATGCGGGCCCCCGCGCATGATCCGATCCCAATCAGAGTCTCCAATGGCATCCCGAGATGTCTCGCTACATTCTCCCTTGGCGGAATATGCAAATATTTAACTGTTTCATTTTTATGTCGTTTCGTACCTTTTCATTTGATCACCCCTTGTAATTATTTAAAAAATTTTCTTTGTTCACCTAAGTAGGAATTAACTTAAATTTTTTTTTTATCTTACTTTTTTTTAAAGTGACCTTTAGGATAAGAGATATTTTTACAAAAAACTAGAGAATTTTATCTCAATTATTATATGAAATTGCTTAAAAAACAGTGATTATATTTATGTAAGGGATTGTACATTTTTTAATAAAAGAATGATTCATAAATCTGAAGGTTAAAGCACTTCTACTATTACACAGAACATACACACAAAATTTCAGTTAATTATTCTTGAAAATTTTTGATCAATCGCTGTTTCCGTTTGAGTTTTTCGGAAAAAAAACACATTTCGAATAAAACGCATTCTAAAGTTTGACGTCTTGTTTAAAGTAATGGCATTTGCTTTTACTAAAACACTTGCAGTTTTTATTGTAGTGAATGGAAAATAATAAAAAAACTTGGTATTTTTAAAAAGCTAATAAGATGATCTATAAAGTAAAATCATAAAAAAAAATTTGTCAATTTTTGAAAAAATTCACGATTTTAGGGTAGTTGAATATTTTAACAGTCCGACTTTTCAAATATTTAATAAAAACAATGGCAAGGATCCTAAGCATCTGACAATGGTTTTCAGAAAGTGCGGAATGTGCGTGTATTTTTGAAATAGAAAATATTTCTCTCATAAATTTTATTACGTTTATAGTGTGATACATGGGGGGGGGGGCAACTTGTTTTGGCTTGTGGGCCACATTATGGAAGCGTTCGATACTGGAGGGCCACCACTTTTTAAAATGATTGCATTCAAAATAAAAAACAATAAATATAAGTTGAATAAAATGGTGGTTGTTTTGTTTAGTTTATTTGTTGTGTTAATTGCATATCATCTACAGCTGCACACTTACGCGTTTAATTCTAGAATCAGTATAATGATACAAATGTACCCAATATCATGTTTTTCTACATTTTTTGCGCGTTTTTCACGTAGTGGAACAAAAGCGCTATTAGGACGCAAATTTCGTCTTCGTTCCATATTTTGTCGTACCTTTTTCTCGGCCAATAAGCAACCAATTGACCTCGGGTTTACGGCATTTAGTCACATTTGTGCCCTAGATGAGCCGAATCATATTTAAATTTGATAATTTTTAATTTAAAAAAAATTTTTTTTTTAAGTACAGTACACACACACACTACTTTCTGTTAGTAAAAAGTTCATTAGTTGCATTATTGTAAAATACAACATGTGAAAAACGCGCTAAAATTACTTGGCCATGCCAATGATTGATATCTTGTTTAAAATCAAGACTGAGTTTGCATGTTTAAATTCTCATTACAACCTAAAACTTTTTATCATTTTGTTGTACTTGCATCTATATTTACTCGTGTTGATCTTCATGCAAGAAAAACTTCGCTCACAAATATATGTCGACTAAAATACAAAGAACAACTCCGCAGCAAATTTCTTCAAAAATGGGAATTTTTCAGCTTACAAAGATTTGTACAAGTCAGTGTCATAGCATGAAAGAATTTCCTCACGCTGTGATCTAACTGAAAGTTCGAACTGTTGCTCCTTAGGCGTTGTATCAATAGAGGCTGCAATGGGATAACAGAGCACATTCAATTGACTGTCAGTTTTCTTACTATACTGAAATCTTGTGACCTCATCCTCCAAACTCTGCAGATGAGCTCTTAGTAGAAACACTTTCAGTTATGTTGTTTTCCGAATAAAGGAATTCCGTTTTCCTAATAGTGAAAACGAATCTTTGATCGAGTGTGGGAAAGAAATCTCGGTTCAAAACGGGTTTTATTACTGTCTCGGCAAGCCTCAAAAATATTCCTTTTGCACTATTTGCCCACTCTAGTGTAATACATAAATTTTCTTATAATATTTTTATTGTTTGTAGACATGCTTTATAAGACGTTGCAGTTATCCTGTCTTGAAAATTTTTTAATAAATGTATTCAATGAAGCATCAAAAAAAAATTATGCCCTTAACACAAAGTTAAAGCAATAATCGAGAAAAATATTCAATGCTCCTTTCTACCCAGTTACATTTCTTTTATGCATTATCGGCAAATTATTACAGATGAACTCATTTTCGAAGCACTTCTGTTAGACACAATTAAAATTTATTGAAAATTTTATGGATTTAAAAATACTTTGTGTACTAGTTTTAATAGTTTCAAATCTAATAAAAATAAATTGATACTCCCTTATAAATTGCAAATTATTAAGAACATCAATGAAAAAAAGTTTTATGCTATGTATATTGCTATGTGTATATGCTATGTGTATATTGCTATGAGATAATTCTACAGTTGTAAAATGAAAGAATACAAAATATTCAATGAAAAAAATACAAAACTGTTTCTTTCTCTTTGCAACACCTCTGAAAAAATACATAACAGGAGAATAATAATGATAGTACAGGAGAAGTTGAACAGTTGAGTGGGAAGTTTTTTGATTCCGGATGGTGGAGAGATGGGTTTTAAATATAGATTTGAGAATTTTTAAAATTTACATTTTATTGTTTATTCTTTTATTTATAGGTAAGATATTTTAGTTTTTGCATAAATTTGTATATTTATAAGAAGTATATTTTTGAAGTAGGAGGAGGAACAAAATAAGTGTTTTCCTCCCCCTTCCCTCCAAAAATGGAAATTGCAAATGTGGAGAATTTTCAAAGTCAAATAAATTTAGAAGCAATATAACAGATATTGAATTGATGATTAAAGTTAAAGAACTACAAAGCTTAACTATGAATCCTAGTATCCTAATTTTTTTAAAATCAAATGATCCAGAGTAGTAATCCTTCTAAAATTAAAAGAAACATTCATGAATGAGTTTTCTATGAAGAAAAGTATCCAAAATGCGCGCAAGACGAAAATTAGTATTAAAACAAATAGTTGTGAAACTGCCATGGAGGAATTCAATATTAAAGAGATAAATGGCACAAAAATTACTGCACGATTAGCATTTATTGGTCTAACTCGCCGTTATATATTACAAGGAAAAGACATACAATATACCACTGATGACCTAAAGACGGAATTGGAAAATAATAACTGCTCAGTTTTAAAATTACAAAGATTTACAAGAAAAACAGAATATGGAATTCTATTTACTAAAACAATCAAAGTCACTCTAACAGTATGCATCATACCTGAAAGAATTCCAATCGGGTTCGAGATGTTCAAAGCTAAAACTTATTATAAAAAACCAAAATATATATATATAATGTATAAATTGTTAAAAATTTGGGCACATTCAAAAAATTTGCTGAAGTTCAATAAAATGCAAAATATGTTCATTAGACCATCCTGAAAAGGAATGCAAGAATACCGAAACAAAAAAAAAATGTATCTCTCGTGAAGAGGCTTACGAGGCCAACTCAAGACTATGTAAAAAATATCAAGAAGAAATAAAAATTTTAAAACTAAAAGTAAAACAAGTCTCGAGAAATGAAGCAACAGAAAAATCGCAAAATGCTAAAAAAAACCTCTCATAATCCTTCAAAACATATAAGAATCAAATAAAATAAACTAGAAAAACTAGTAATATAAAATTAGATAAGAAATTTGAAGAAAATAATATCATTGAAAAGAAATTAGAACATATAGTACAGCGTTTTACTACCGAACTATCTGAATGGTGGAAGCATGGTGACAGAACAACAACGAGTATTGTCCAGCTATTAAATAGCTTGAATGCCAATGTTAAGATATTTTTTCAGTGGGTGTCATCGCACGTGAATGTCTACGGGAATGAAATTGCAGATGGTTTGGCCCGTTAGGGCAGCCAAAAAGATTCTACACATGGTGGCTGCCTTACTTTTTCAGAAATTGCTACCCGGTTCAAACAAGATATCGGTTCCTCTTGGAGGCAGGCCCCCGTACATAAATGGTACGAAGGTAACCGCCCTGGTGCTGCTTTGCTTGGGACAAGTAGTAGGCGACATGAAACTACTCTTGCTAGGCTTCGCAGCGGACATACTCGAGCTCAGCGGCATGTGGATGGTTTTAAAGTTTATTCTCCTAGTCCGAATTGCAATGTGACCCAAGCCACTCCTGCCCACATCTTGGCTTGTATTGGTTGCCATAAGAGCTTACTGCTCTCAAGTCCTATTACAGTTCTTCATTGTTTAAAAACGCACGGACTTATGGACTTGATCTAGAAGTTTCTGTCGGTCAAGTGGGATAAGAAACAACACTACTGAACTTAATACTGTAGTCACACAAATAAATCCAAGTTACATTTCCTTGATGAATTCAATGGTAAAATAAGCTGTATCCAAAATCATTTTTACAGTATCAAGACATAAAGTCAATTTGATGAATAGGAGTATTACTGACAAGACAAAAAGGCTTAAAAAACTATCCTAGAAGAGAGTGGATAGTTCTGTGGAACAAAATATAAGAAAATATAGATGTACACAATTTTTCCTTTGCTCGGTAAAACCTTTAGAATAATCTGTTTCATTTCTGGGCATCTAATTAAATGCGTTAACTCGCATCTCTGTATTTCGCTTGGGTCATGCAACCAGTCCAATGGAATGCACGTGGAATTAAAAATAAGAGACCAGATACACTTTTTGCACTAATTTTCCAACAATCAAACATCTTAATAATTCAAGAAACAGGGTTACAACCTAAAGATATTTTCACTATCCCCAATAAAAATATTTTCCGGATTGATAGAGAAAACAGAAGAGGAGAAGGATTATTGATAATCTTGAGATAAGATGTTATGGTAAATTTAACGCAAGTTTCAGCATCTGATGTTGAAATATTTTTGTGGACAAAAAAAAAATTATTTTTCTATCAAGTTTTGTTCCTTTTATTTAACTTTTTAAAAACTTAATATTCTTGAAATTATCGGTACCAAATAAACATGAATAAAACGTTCTTATGTGAAAATTGTAAATGTGCTGTAACAATTATTGGAAAAGGTCAGTGAGTGAGGGGATATTAACGTCCCAACTGTTCAGTTACACGAGGGCTTTTGGGGACGGTCCGCGTAATTTTGAACCATGGTTAAGTGACACGGACGACCCCTGAGCTGGCACCCCCTCCCTAACTACCACACCAACGGGAGGACATTTGAGCTCTCGACTGATTTAACGTGCATCGCTAAATTAACCCCTACACGGCGGGTATTCAGTGGTACTGGGATCGAACTCATGACACGCTAGCTTACTATCCGATGTCTAGACCACTCGGCTACCGCGGCCACGGAAAAGGTCCATGAAATTTAATTTAAGAGTGTGATATTTCTTTATGTATAGAATGAAATCAAAACACATACGCACAAAGAATTTTTATTTATTATATTTTTTATTGACGAAATAGGTCATCAAAGAGCACAGTTCTTTTCAAGTACATGAAATGTATGATCGTAGAAAAAATCTTTTCCCCGCCTTTTTAAACACAAGAGATTGCAGAATTTAATTTTTTAAGCTTCTAAGGAAAGCATAATATCAAAACGATTTTATATTCTATAAAATAAACACAAAAATTATTATTTCAAATTGTAAAGCAAAATAATAACGATAAAAATATAACTTATCAATATATTTTATTTGATCGCCAGCGTTCAAAGACAAAAAAAAGTTATTTGGAAGTGATAAGATTAAAAAAACTGCTTCTTTCAGAGAAACTCCTACTACACAGAAACATTTTCAGATTTTGATTCGAGAATTCTGATGCCACGAAATTTCGTAGCTCAGAAACATTTGTTCCAAAAATATACACAACACGTAATTCAATATTAAATTGTCAGATAACGGTAGAAAAGTCCAGCACAAAAACAAATTCTTATTTTCCAAAGAGAAAACAGTTCAAGAATAACAGGATTTGTGTTTCTTCAAAACAATAAAGCATTTTGCATGTCTCGATGGAGAATAAACAAATAGGTGGCCAGCCAGTGAAGGCAAGGCTTCATAACGTCTTTTGACTGCTTTCCAAAAGAAACTGAAAAGACTTCGGAATTCTTTTTTTAAGTCCTCGTTTACAAGGTTTCTCCTTCTTTTAAACTGGAGCACTCAATATAAATACACTGCCTTGAGAACACGGTTAGGGAAATCGCAAACATCAATTCCGTGTCACTGTCAATTCGAAATATTTCTCACACTTCTTTTACCTCTGCAGAAACCAATAGTAGATTTATTCACAATTTTCTAGCATTAGAAGCAGTTGTACAAAATCATTTCCGAAGAGTACGATCGAAATTCAACGTATAGAGTGTTACAAATTACTTCCTTCCCAAATCGTCTTAAAAATTCAAAAATCGATAAATACTCTCTTTATATGTGTTAAAAGAGTAATAATAAAATTCTGAACGTTTTCTTAAAATTTGCGTTTATATGATGTTATTTCCCAACTAACTAACAATAAAATCATCTAAAAAAAGTTTTTTTTTATTTTTTGGAGAAAAAAATTTTCATTTATTAAATTTTGAAAAAGGTATGAAAAAATAAAATAAAGGAAAAAAAATAAAATAAAAATGTTAAGTATTTTTCCTTTCCCTCAAAATTTACATCAAGTTTGCTATTTAAAATTGATACCGATTTATATGAGGGTGCCTTAAAACTCTTTCTGTGCAGGGAAGAATCGGACAAATAGAGAAAATGATCTCCGCTAACGATAAACTTTCCCCTAAACAATGACGACATCTCTCCCTATCCCCCCGAATCCTTCTTATATGAAATTAAAATTCTTCTGTTTTTGTAAAAGTCGATCAACTGAAAAACCTCTGAAATTTTAGACTCTTGTTTAAAAAAATGTAATAAAATGATTCGGTCAGAATAATTTTTTCTTAAAAAAGTGTTCATATATTCATATTTCTATTTTAATACTCGATTAAATTCGGTTGAAACATTTTTCTTGAAGCAATGAAGGAGAAACAACATTCATGAGAATATTGGAAAGACTGTGAAGTGAGAGAGGCTAAAAGAAAGGTCATTAGATCTTGGAGAAAAAATTATGAAACAATAAGAATTTTTTTCATTCGTAAGATGTAGTAAAAATTTTCCCTTTTATATTTATTTCCTTTATAAGGAATATATTTATTGCTGTTTCATCGAACAATGATCCCTTCCCGTGGTCATTTTCATTTGGAATTTTTGATCCCACAAGAACCCGAGAATTTTATGCGGTTTGCACTCGCGCTAAAACTCGCTCCGTATCACCTTCTGTTTCTTTATCTCGCACGATTGATTCGAAAAATAAAGGATTCAATAGAAATCAGTTGGATGAAAAAAAAACCAGAAATACTTTTTGTGTGTAAGTCACATAAAATGCGATTATTACTCATTTCTTTCTAGAAATCTTGGTTACAGCTAACACAACATCACTCATCCGCCATGAGTTCAGTCTGAAAATGTTACTGCCAATATTCTATTGATATCAATTTAGACGTTTTGCCGGAACTTCATCTGGAGGCGAGTGTGGTCTACAGCGCGTGCAGATTGTCGCACGACTTGCTGGTCATGCAGGTCTTCCTCCAGAGTCTCTTGATGATGCACGTGGCCTTGTTGCGCGAGTTCTGGGCGTTGCGGTCGCTCCTCTTCTTCTGCTTTTCGGCAATCTTGGCTTTGATCCGGATCTGTGTGATGATCCCGACCAAGAGCTCATCCAGTTGGTGGTTGATGGCTACCGACGTCTCGATGAATTTGCAGCCCCGCTC
Source organism: Trichonephila clavata (assembly GCA_019973975.1). NCBI lineage: Eukaryota > Metazoa > Arthropoda > Arachnida > Araneae > Nephilidae > Trichonephila > Trichonephila clavata. The sequence goes on along the minus strand of BMAO01018504.1, from coordinate 2,685 downwards.
TTTGGCTAAGGATCGTCCTTCTGCAAAAAGAAATATTTCAGTTGTTAGCATCGTATTTGTTTGATTTTTAAAACACATCAATCTAATATTTCTGTATAACCACATAAATTATTTTACTTATAAGGTCATATTTTTTCACTTAAAGCCTGCAACTTTAAAATTTTTAAACATCTGATGAAAATGTAAATCTTGTAATATTAATAAAATTTTTACTTAATCTCTTATTTTAAAACGAAAATATTATTGTAAAGGAGACAAAGAAAGATCAGAGATACATAAGCAGATAACAATCACATTATATATCGAAGGTTTTTGTCATTCATTAATACTTAAATGCTGCCAATTGTCTACATTCCACAGTGTCACTTAATTTTATTGAAATACCCAAGTGCGTGCGTATATATATATTCGCAAAATTAAATTTGTTAAGTTTTAAAAGCAAGAGTCATCATTTAGTCGGCGGACACAACAAAATTATAACCTACCAAAGTTGATTGCTATCTCTCTTGGCATCTAACTCTGCATGCTGGTTTAAAGGATGCGTTTATGCTTAAGTTGGATTTTTAACTCAATGCATAGTAGCTTTCCATTAATTTCAAGACTCTTGGCTCACTAGGAATATATATATATACTAGCTGTTACCCACCCGCTTCGCTGGGTATTTCATGACGTTTTATAAATTTTTGCTGGTTATATATATGAATAAATTATTGATATTTAAGTCCTGGCATTAATAATTCGATTGTATTGAAAAATATACGCCACTTGGGGGTCTATTTTCACGAAACGCATTTTGTGGCGTATCTCTATTCTATGAGAGGAATCTGCTTACCAAATTTCAAGACTGTGCAACTACTAATTTAAAAATAGGAATAATTATTTATATCTGCCCTTAACCCCCCGCAACACCCCTTGGGGGTCAATTTTCTCCAAACCCGTTTTGTAGCGGATATTTACTCCATGAAAGAAACATTCCTACCAATTTTCAAGCAGGTTGGTCAAGTAGTTTAAAAACGAAAATATTTATCTATTACGCCCCTTAACTCCCCCCGCAACGCCACTTGGGGGTTATTTTCCCCCAAACCATCTTGTATCTGATATCTACTCTATGAAAAGAATCTATTTATCAAATTTAAAGACTGTGCGTCTAATAGTTTAAAAATGCTAATAATTACCTATAACGCCCCTAAGCACCCGCAATGTCACTTGGGGGTCGATTTTCACCAAACTCATTTTGTAGCGGATCTCTACTCTATGAAAGGAATCTGCTTACCCAATTTCAAGATTGTACGTTGAATAGTTTAAAAATGGAAACAATTACTTATAACGCCTCTCAACCCCCCCCCCCCGTAACGCCCCTTGCGGTTCGAATTTCGCAAAATCCGTTCTTAGCGGATCTCTTCTCTATGAAAGGAACATGTATACTAAATTTCAAGTTTGTAAGTTGAATAGTTCCGGAGATATTGTGATTAGTCAGTCAGTCAGTGAGTCGCTTTTCTCCTTTATATATATAGATATAAATTGTTGATATGTAAGTCGTAGCATTAAGAATTCAATTGTATTAAAAATATACTTGTCGTCTCTTGATAAAAAAAAAGGGCAGAACTTCTCTAATTTGTATTTTCTAAAATTTTCTAAAATTGAAGTATGGAATGATGTTTGCGCTTTCGTAACCCTATCACCAAGTGGATTCCCGCAAAACCAATTTTTCGGTGGATCTCTACTCTGGAAAATGAACATGCAAGCCAAATTTCAAGTCTAAATCTAACAGGGGAAAAAAACAAAATTTTTACTATTCCCCCCCCCTCCCCCTGTAATCCCGTTGAGAGTCGTTTTCCAAAATAACCATTCTTAGCAGATTTCAATTCGACAAAAGAAAAATGCAAACCAAATTCCATTATTATAGTCCTTGTAGTTCGCAAAAAGATTTTTTTTTGTGTCAATACGCCCCAGTAACCGCTTGCTCCCCCAGGAGTTGATTTCCTTCAAATTCCTACTCTACGAAAGAAATCTGCTTATCAAATTTCAAGACTGTACGTTTAATAGTTTAAAAATGGGGATAATTATCTTTAACGCCCCTTGATCCCCCACAACGACACTTGGGGATCTGTTTTCACAAAACCCATTTTGTAGGGGAACTGTACTCTATGAAAGGAATCTGCTTACCAAATTTGAAGACTTTGCGTCTAATAAATTAAAAATGGAGAAAAATTACCTATAACGCCCCTTGAGTCCCCGCAACGCTATGTAGGGGTCGATTTTCACAAAACATGGATCTTTAATCCATGAAAGGCTTCTGACTATCATATTTCAAGACTATACGACCAGTAGTTTAAAAATGAAAATTTATCTATAACGCCCTTAAGGCCCGCAACGCCACTTAGGTTTTGATTTTCACGAAACCCATTTTGTAGCTTATATCTACCTTATAAGAGGAATCCCCGCTTGCCAAATTTCAAGACTGTACGTCTTATAGTTTAAAAATTGGAATAATTATTAATATCTCCCCTTAAACACCCCCCGCAACACCCCTTGGGGTCAATTTTCCCAAAACCCATTTTGTAACGGATATTTACTCCATGAAGGAAACATGTCTACCAATTTTCAAGCTGGTAGCTCAAGTAGTTCAAAAATGAAAATATTTATCTATCACGCCCCTTAATCCGCCCGCAACGCCACTTGGGG
>BMAO01018503.1:0-16901 GCA_019973975.1 Trichonephila clavata | reverse complement strand
TGTATAAAATAGTACCCACTTTCTATAAAGTATAAAGGTCAATTTTTTTATATTTTCTTCGGAATAACATAAGAAATCACGTCATCCATTGCCGGACACTTAGTATGGTTAGAACTCCCTGCCAGACACCCCTGAACTTTAAAAAAATAAAATAAACTTTCGTTATAGTATAAAGCTGAATTTTATATATGTTACTTAGAGGCCTATAAAAAAATGTTACCCCAAAAGCCAGACAGTTTTAATGGTTTTTACATCTAACCAGACACATTCAAAGTCCGCTGTCGCGAGTACAACGCAACAGCAATTCAAGCCAATGTGAGTGAGATAGAGTGTTTAGTCTATTGCAATCGCTTAAGAAATCCAATGAAAAAATAATTTTATTACGTTCATAAGCATCTTATATTTTAAACATTATTGAAGTGAAAACTTCTTTAGCGGCATTGGGCACTTATTGATAGGGGAAAATCTTATGGGTTCGCGTCACCGACATGCTCTGACTGGCGCACGCGCAGTGTGCTGTTCTCCTTAGACACTTTCTAGATGGGTGAAATCTCGTGCGTTCGCGCCACCGACATACTTATAGCAGTATATCTGTAGCTATACAGCTGACGTATAGTGCTGTGTATATCTTATAAGTGAAGTTGAATGGATTTAGTGAAAAGTCCAACGTGTATATACTGTGCATCGCTCGTTGCGATTCCGAGAATGGGCAATACATATTAATGGTTGCCGTTCATATTTCACCTGGAAAATGTATGAGACAGATACAACAATTTTTATTCGAAAACGTGATGATTTATACAAAAAAAAAAAAAGGTTCTGAAATACTCGAAAAGAGATTTGGCGAAAAATATGACAATGTACTGATGATTTTAAGTGGAGACTTCAATATTAACTTTGCAGATGATAAAAATCTACCACTAATTGAATTTATAAATAAAACACCTAATTTAAATATGTCTAATGATCGAAAATTCAGATACACATTTTACAAAATATAAAACGAAGATCGATGCGGTTTTTAAGCGATACTTAAATAAATTTGAATCAAACATTTCCCTTTCTTACTTTAGTTACTATAAGCCTATTGTATCTTTTTTAGAACAAAATAAAATAATTGAAAGTATAATTTTGTACTTGAAATCAAGTACATGAAATTTAAGTAAATATAAATACTATCCATAAATAATATGATTGTATATTAATTGTTATTTCAATTGAATTTTATTTATATTTCGTCATGATCTTGTACAGCCCGTAATATATTTGAAAAATAAAAACCATATAAACATGCATTTAGTAGTTGCTCGGAGTGTCAATAGATGTGAAAACCAGATTGATGTTGATAATTTTAATTCAAACATTATGAAATTTCAAATTTTTAAACTAAAAGTTATAAGTTTGCCACTTTTTTATTTTATTATTACTAAGTACAAAAAAGTATTAGTACATGTAAAAAAAAATATTTAATCACTTCTAAAACTTTCATCATTGTCGTCGATATTTCCATCTTCGTCACTACTACTCCCGTCCGTTGTTTGATTTTCATCAATATCGCATTCTCCATCAGTTTCTGATAAAAATTAAGCAAGTTTAAACAATTATGAATAATTAAAAAATTATGAACAATAATTTGACATAATAATTACATACCTGATTGAGTTTTGAGGGCATCACTCACATAACTTGGTAGTTGATCCCCTTCAAACCATTTAAAGTGGTATTTATTATTTTCCAATATCCAGCCATTATTGGCTGGTTGATATGTGGTTGGAGTTTTCAGATGAGCATTGTTCCAAATGGTACATATATAGTTTGCTCGCAGAAACTGCTGCAATAGCTCGCTTTTGCAAGGTGGTAGATTGCTAGCGTCAAACTTTAGCAACTTCTTTCGGTCAAAAGCTTCTTTTACATCAGAGACTGTATACGAGTCGATGAACATTTGAAGTCGAGCGGCATCAACATCAATTGCATTACTGGCATTGTATACATTGCATATAAATCTCTGAATAATATTAAAGAAATTTTGCTGTTCATCTGTATTTTCAATTAATTCGCTGTTACCGAAGTTCTTGAAAGCTTCCTGGTACTCTGGAAATTTTTTTAATATTTTGTAAGGCTTTAATTGTCCTTTTCTGAAGAATGCGGGATTAAAATCACATCCTTTGATGGCATGATATCCAGGTAAGCTCTGACAAATTAACTGTCCCAACTCTGCGTGTATTTTGGTTAGGTCCACATACCTTAAATTATTTCCTGTACCCGTAAGCATCCAAACAACCGACTGATTTTAAGGTGGTGCATGTTACCAAGCATTATTGCAGCAATATCAGTATCAATACTTCTGATTACTATTTCTGCCGGATAGTTGATGTTACATGCATGGTATACTATCTTTGTATCTGCTTCCTCATGTGCTGGGCATGACAACTCTTCAACCAATCTTGAGACAACTTTGTTGGATTCATTAACAGTGAAGGAATGGCATTTTCTGAAATTTATGTGTATAATTTTGTTGCCAATAAAGGGCACCACTTCATCAGTAGCCCAATGTGAAATAAAAAAATCAACCAGAGCTTCTTTAAAATTTAAATTTTTCAGCTCTTTCGCGAAGTCACTTGATCGAATTTGCTCAGGCCCAGTTATGGTGTACTCTAATTGCGCAGATTCTAACCGTTGGAATGCTCGTAATCTTTGATCGAGGGTTTAAAGTATTGATCAAAGATCACGTCAATTCTCGATGCTTGTAATTGAGTGACCATTTGCAACAATTTTTTTGAAATATTTCCAAATGTTTTTGGAACATTTTTCATTGTATGCAATAGGAAAAAACCATCAATTATTAGAACATCTATATGATGTGGTTGCTCATGCTGGACCTCTTTCTCTAGGCATTTCATTAGAGCAGATTTATCGGTCTTACAAATAGTGCCATCCAAATGGCACATGGACAAGGGTACTGAGGTAATTGGATAAGACAAAATCTTTGAAATGTCTACATTGTAATCCATAGAGATACCCAGCATGCGTCCAAATAAATCTCTTTGGATTTTAACTTCTTGAAGTTTACCACCTACTTGAACTTTCTTCTTTTTCTCAAAATCTTTGGAGAAATTGTCAATGGATATTTTTTATAGCTTTTTCAAATCTGTTGATATCTGATAAACATTCGGAAAAAAATGTTTTACGATGATAATCTCCATTTTTTTCAATATTTAGAAGGAATGCCTCTACTGGTGGTGATGCGGATTTTCCAGATGAAATATTTATCAGTTGGTCTTTGGGCACTTCTGAGCTGAAGGATTAATAAATTGATCGAAGGTAGCGATAAATTGTCTCAATTGTTTGGTATTTTTCCGGATATTATGGAGATTTAAGTCTGTTGAAACATCTTGATGAGTTTGCAGTCCTAGTTCTAGATAAACTTGACTTATAATCGTAGACCTAACATCATGATTACGAGCCCACCGTTGACGTGCCGAAATTGAATTAGTGAAGTGTATAACACCTGTGAGCCTTCTAGCAGCGTCTGCATTTATAGTTTGCTCTAATACCAGGTCAATCGGTTGTCTAGAAAATGGTTTATTGGTCCGTTTGATACCAAAGCAACCTTGTTTAAATCCTTCGTATAAATCAGGATGGGTTTCTGCAACTTTCAGCAAATTATCATAATATTTTACGGTCCACCGGGCATAATTTGTTGGTTGCATATAAAAAATAAATTTGTAATTTTAGGCAACGTTGATATGAAAAGTTCAAAATCCCCAGTGCGAATGCTCCGTGACAGGTCCAAGTAATGGTGTATAAGGTTGATGTAAATTAAATAAAATTGTGACGTTTTACCATGCTCACCATTGAAACATCGTTGCTTGAAAATATTGTAATTATTCATCAATTCTTTCAGATCTTCATTTTCAATATGAAATGACGATATTTCACAGTTTTGTAGTCTTTTCACTTCATCTATCATATCATCTGTTAATGTTATATTATCATGTTGTAAAAATGATTTAAAATTTAGAACTTCTAATCCCAAAGCTACTAGAGGATGCAATCTTTTGCAGCGGTTGAAGTGCTTTCCGTCAAGAAAACCATTCACAGAACCGCTTGCCAGCAAACTACTCTCAACCATAACATTTGTTAACCCACAGTCACTAATTACTTTACCGATTGCTTTAAATAAGCCATCATAATGTGGAATGGCCCTAGATGTATAAATAAATTATCAAATTTAGGTTTTTCCGTAGCTTGTATTTGAAACGCTACTTTTGCTATCGCAAGATCGTACGTAACCTGGATGCAACGTTGATGTAAATCTTCAGCTATTTTTTTACTTTGTTCCATAGTTTCTAGAACTATAGATGTACTGGTTGGTGATGCATTGATTGGGGTTAAATAAGAAATAAGTTGCTGCGGGCTATCATTCTTATAAATCCGACTATTGAAACCAACCCACATAGGAACGTCAGGTAGCTGCATAACATGACTAATCATCCATATATTGTCAATTTCCGTGTATAATTGCGAGTTTGTTGAGAGTATAATTTCTGTATCATCAATGGTTGATTGCAGTTCACTCGTCATTTTCGGTTTTTTAGGATACGGAATCTCTTCTATAGATATGGCTTCAAAAGTTCTTCTTCTTTTTTTTGTTGTACATGGTAAATTATTTTCATTATTTGTAATCAGCGCTTCGGACATGTTAAGTTCTTTGGGCATCTCAGATTCTTCGGTTGTATTGGCCTCGATGTTCTGGTAAATAATACCCACCGTATCATGTAGAGTATCCTTTCCGTTTTTAGTTTGCACAAAACGGTCGAAATTGTCATATGCCACACCAGTAAAAAGTTCAGAGTGTTTTTTTTTAAACGTTTCTGGGCATGAACTGGATTGTTCAAAAGAAGTGTACGTTGTTTCAGTTTTGAGTTCCTCAATGCTCTGATAACTTATACAATGGCCGTATTGATAAATAATGCCAATACTTTTCCTACTGCTTGTTAAGCTTATTAAAGTTATACCTAACATGATGTGCTTTGGCGTTTTCACTTGACTATTATGGACTACAAAGATGACATCTTGAGAATAAGAATGAACTTGACGAGCACATTTCATGCTTTTTTTCCGTTTTTTATTACATCCACCTAGAAGGGTAAAATAAAAGTCTAGTAATTGTGGTAGTATCAAAACTTCTCCTGACATTAAATGGTGTGCTGTGATATTTTAAATTGATAACTTTTTTTTTTTCATTTGCAGTATTAATTTTCTTAAATTTAATTTAATTTGCAAAGAATTTTCAGTTAGTAAGTTTTCAAATATTGTATCATCTATTGCTTGTAAATAATTGGGTGCTATTAGTTTTTTATTACGAATAGTAAAAAATTTGATATTCTTAGAAAATGTTTTCAAAATTTTTTCTTCTAGGTGGTGTGCCGTAAAAATAGAATTTATTTCAACAGAATTTTCTTCATAGATCTTCTCCAATGAATCGATGTACAGTTCATGTAAATATACTAATAAATAACAGCGCCCTTTCTTAATTACGTCTTCCTCGATAATGCCACTTATTTCATTGAACGCTAATTGGTGATATTCCCGATGACGATGCCAATCATTTTTACTGCATGATTTTTTTGAAAAGGATATTTTATTATTAAAATTAACTCTGCATTCGGTATGAGAAGATATTTTTGGACCAGAAAAATTTTTCAATTTATTTAATAATTCCGCATATTCTTCTTGACCTTCGATGTTGGGTAGTACACTAGATTTAAATTGGTTGGTATCAGCTTTATGAAGTGGAAGCATTTTTGAATGTAATTTCTTATGTTCCCTGTTGCAAAACACACAAACAATTTGATAATTATTAGTACTAGCATCATTTTCGTTCAGAATATTTGCATCCTCAGTTGAATCATTATTATCACTAACATCTGGTTCAAAAATTTCAATATTTTCTTGAGAAGTTGTAGATTGGAGTTTAATTGAATCAAAAATTAAACTTGGTTGCAATATTGATGAAGATTCTGTGGGTAAATTCTGTAAATGACGATTTCCTTGAAAAGTTGTAGGTTTTGATTCTATAGAATTAGAAATTAAACTTGACTGGGATGTTATTGAAGATTCTGTTGTTAAAGACTGTAAACAAGATGGTTCTGCGGTCAACTCAGGTATCAACGGCGGGGTTGGAGAACTATTGTATGCAGATACACTGACTGATTTTTGTTTTTCACTGTTTTTTGTAGAATTTACAGGTTTAGAAGTTAAGTACTTTTTCATAACTCCTGTAAATGCCTTATAGCATTCTCGGTGATAACCATTGCCAATATATTCGTCAGGCAAAATAATGTCTTTGTATTTTAGGTTATACTTTTTTCTGATTTTCAAAACAGTTCGGCATTTTCTTAATGTTTCCTCTGAGAACAATATTATTTTACCATCACTTTTATTACAAACGAAACAAATTAATGTATTTTCCATGATAATCTTTTTTACTAAAACTACACTTATAATCTGCTTTCAAAGAAGAACTACGGCGGTTAGCTCAGATCAACATTTATTCGTCCTTTTTTATTCCAACTCTCTTTTACTCTCAAAACTGAGCACAATTACAATACATCCAACAGTCGAATAATCAACTATAACGAAATGTTTGTGCGCGTGGCTATTTAAATCTGCTTTCACCAACTAGTCGGCAGGCCGAATTAATAGTGTTCACGTGGTTAATAGAGTGCGTACTATTGTGTCTTTTTGACCTTCGTTACACACTTTCGTTTCACACAAAAAACTGTACAAATATCATTAACAAAACGTAGGTTGAAGTCATAACAGTTCAATACATAATCTATATATATAAAGGAGAAAAGCGACTCACTCACTGACTGACTGACTGACTGACTGACTGACTAATCACGATATCTCCGGAACTATTCAACCTACAGACTTGAAATTTGGTACACATATTCCTTTCATAGAGTAGACGTCAGCTAAGAACGGATTTTCCGAAATTCGAAACGCAAGGGGCGTTACGGGGGTTAAGGGGCGATATAAATAATTGCTTCCATGTTCAAACTACTTGATATACAATCTTGAAATTGGGTAAGCAGATTCCTTTCAGAGAGTACAGATCCGCTACAAAATGAGTTTGGTGAAAATCGACCCCCAAGGGCGTTGCAGGGGCTTAGGGGGCGTTATAGATAATTATTTCAATTTTTAAACTATTTGACGCACTGTCTTTAAATTTGATAAAAGATTCCTTTCGTAGAATAATGATCAGTTACAAAACAGGTTTTGTGAAAACAGACTTCTAAGTGGCGTTGTGGGGGATTAAGAGGCGTAATAGATAAATATATCCGTTTTTAAACTACTTCACCTACCTGCTTGAAAATTAGTAGGTAAGTTGCTTTCCTGGAGTTAATATCCGCTACAAAATGGGTTTTGGGAAAATTGACCCACAAGGGGTGTTGCGGGGGCGGAGGGTTTAAGGGGCGTTATAAATTCCGATTTTTAAGTTACTAGACGTACAGTCTTGAAACTTAGTAAGCAGATTCCTATTCATAGGGTAGAGATACGCTACAAAATGGGTTTCGTGTAAATTGCCCCCAAGTGGCGTTGCGGGACTTAAGGGGCGTTATAGATAATTATTTCCATTTTTAAACTATTAGACGCAGTCTTTATATTTGATAAATAGATTTCTTTCATAGAGTAGAGATCAGCTATAAGAAAGTTTTGTGAAAACAGTCCTCTAAGTGGCGTTGCAGGGGATTAAGTGGCGTAATAAATAAATATATTCGTTTTTAAACTACTTGACCTACCTGCTTGAAAATTGGTAGGAATGTTTCTTTCATGGAGTAAATATCCGCTACAAAACATATTTGGGGGAAATTGACCCCCAAGGGGTGTTGCGGGGGTGGTGGTTTAAGGGGCGTTATAAATTCCGATTTTTAAGTTATTAGACGTACAGTCTTGAAACTTAGTAAGCAGATTCCTCTCATAGGGTAGAGATACGCTACAAAATGGGTTTCGTGAAAATTGCCCCAAGTGGCGTTGCGGGACTTAAGGGGCGTTACAGATAATTATTTCCATTTTTAAACTATTAGACGCACAGTCTTTATATTTGATAAATAGATTTATTTAATAGAGTCAGCTATAAGAAGGTTTTGTGAAAACAGACTTCTAAGTGGCGTTGCGGGGTATAAGTGCGTAATAGATAAATATTTTCGTTTTTAAACTACTTGACCTAGCTGCTTGAAAATTGGTAGAAATGTTTCTTTCATGGAGTAAATATCCGCTACAAAACGGGTTTGGAGAAAATTGACACCCAAGGGGTGTTGCAGGGGGTTAAGGGCAGATATAAATAATTATTTCTATTTTTAAACCATTAGACTCACAGTCTTGAAATTTGGTAAGCAGATTCCTCTCATAGGATAGAAATACACTACAAAATATGTTTTGTGAAAATTGACCCCTAGGTGGCGTTGCGGGGGTTCAAGGGGCGTTATTGATAATTTTTTTGCATTTTTAATTAATTGGACGCACAGTCTTCAAATTTTGCTAAGCAGATTCCTTTCATAGAGTGCAATTCCCCTACAAAATGGGTTTTGTGAAAACAGACCCAGAAGTGGCGTTGCGGGGGCTCAAGTGGCGTTATAGACAATTATCCCCATTTTTAAACTGTTAGATGTACAGTCTTGAAATTTGATAAGCAGATTCCTTTCGTAAAGTAGAGAACCGCTACAAAATGGGTTTTGCGAATATCAACTACCAAGTTTAATTTCGGGAGTTTAAGAGGCGTAATCGATAAACATTTCCATTTTTAAACTATTTGATCATCCTGCTTGAAAATTGGTAGGCATGTTCCTTTCATGGAATAGAGTTCCTCTAACAAAGAGTGAAACGAAAATTGACCCCTAAGGATGTTTGCGAGGGGTCAAGAGGAGTTACAGAAAAAAATTAATGTTTTTAATTGTTAGACCCATATACTTGAAATTTGTTAAGCATGTTTCTTTTGTTGAATAGAGATCCACTAAGAATGTATTTTAAGCAAATCAAGTTCTTAGGGGGGGTGCAGGGGGTTACTGGGACGTATTGACAAAAAAAATTACTTTTTTCGAGCTACAAGGACTATAATAATGAAATTTGGTTTGGATTTTTTTTGTGTTGAATTGAAATCCTCTAAGAGCGGTTATTTTGGAAAACGGCTCTCAACGGGATTACGTGGATATTGATAGTAAAACTTCTTTTTTTCTGTTAGATTTAGACTTGAAATTTGGCTTGCATGTTCAATTTACGGAGTAGAGATCCACCAAAAATTGGTTTTGCGGGAATCCACTTGGTTTTTGGGGTTACGAAAGAGCAAACATCATTCTATACTTCAATTTTAGAGATTTTTAGAAAATACAAATTAGATGAGTTCTGCCCTTTTTTTTTGCGACAGTTAAAGGTATAAGTATATTTTCAATACAATCGAATTCTTAATGCTTCGATATCAATAATTTATACATATATATAAGCAGTAAAAATTTATAAAACATCATGAAATACCCAGCGAAGCGGGCGGGTAACAGCTAGTACCTTATAAAAGTGATGGTGCGCGGGGAACGATCGCAATAGACTAAACACTATCTCACTCACATCGGCTTGAATTGCTGTTGCGTTGTACTCGCGACAGCGGACTTTGAATGTGTCTGGCTAGATGTAAAAACCATTAAAACTGTCTGGCTTTTGGGGTAACATTTTTTATAGGCCTCCAAGTAACATATATAAAATTCAGCTTTTATACTATAACGAAAGTTTATTTTATTTTTTTAAAGTTCAGGGGTGTCTGGCAGGGAGTTCTAACCATACTAAGTGTCCGGCAATGGATGACGTGATTTCTTATGTTATTCCGAAGAAAATATAAAAAAATTGAGCTTTATACTTTATAGAAAGTGAGGTACTATTTTATACACCTTTACTACCTGTTACCTGCCCAAGTAACCACAATCCAAACTCCATACTCGCTGATCGTTCTTACCTGTGTTGGTGACATCCGTAGAAAAACTTTCAGCTTTTATAAAATAACGAAGGTCTGGCGGTCGTGGGCTCTTGGGCTATTACTGGTTTATGAGGAATCGAAAAAGTATGTCACACAGAATATGCAATTTCAAAAATTCGCAAGTTATTATTTCCCCATATCTTATATTAGGCTGGATCTTAGAGAATATATATCTTCCAAACCTTTAAAATTCATGAAGACCCAAGCATTGTTCTCTACCTATAGTGATTCCTATAATGTGAAGATTCATTATTTCTATTTGATGTACACCAAACTAAAAGAACGTTTAGTTGGATGTATCCAGATGAATATTTCGCATTAAGTAATGATATAAGACAAAATCTGATCTATATTTTTCTGCGGTCACTTTTTATTTCTTCGTTGGGCGCTCCACTGAACGAAACATAATCAGGCGCGCCTGGCCTGAGAGGTCACCGACATATTTTAACTTCCTCCTCCCCCTAATCAATTTTCATTCAAAACACCGGTATAGAAAATTAAATGCACCAAATTGTATAGTAAAAACTATTTAATGAACAAAATTAAGCTTAAACGAAAACAACCAAAATTGCTAATTTGGCACTAAGTGCTTTTTGCTGGCCATTCAGGGGAGCTGCGCCCGAAGGAGGGTTAATTAATAAATTATCACGTTGACTTAGTACTCATTTCCATGCTATCGCAAAGTATAGACTGTATGCGTTAAATATCAAGATTTTAATCACTAAATCATGACACATAAAGAAAAGTTGAATACAAAAGAGTTGACGATCCCAAAATCTATGACACAATTGTTTCAGACACATTTTAAAATTTTTGTTTACAAAAACTATAAACAGAAGAATTATTTCAAAATTTTCGGGGATCTCATGTTGAGAAAATGCCAGCTTAAAATAAGAAGCAGGGAAATATTTATGTTCCCGTGAATTGATCTGTGACACAAATATTTTTAAACAGCAAAAAACCTACACAGAAGCGGGTGCGGAAACCTTGAAATCAAAAAAGAAAAGAGGAAAAAAAGATGTACGGTTGAAATCGATTTTTATCGTCCCGAAAGGGTTTCCTTTTAAAAGCAGACGACCATTCATTGCTGGAACTTTTATCAGGTAAACTATCTTATTTATCACGCACACCATCTATTCGGAAAGAAAGAAGCGCATGCCTGAATATAAAAAATACAGCATTTATTTATTAAACAGGTGATTAGATAAGTTTATTTCGAGGAAGTTACCATTCAGAAAAGTAAAAAAAATAATAACAATCGAAAAACAAAGCTGCTCAGAAAATAAAACACACATGGTGTAAATTAAACGATAGAAATTTGCAAATTTTGTTTACCGATGAATTCTAATTCAAAATATCATAGTTGGTTCTCTCTTCTAAAAAATAATGTAAAATTTATTTAAAATTGTATATAGTTCTTTTTTTAAGTTTTGAGTGCACTTTTCATTTTCTGCATAAATAAGCAACCAGAGAATGTTCAACGAATTAGTTATTTTTCATTTTATGAGTATAAATTACACATCGTTTCCGTAAAAATGTTGCTGGTATTTAATGCTTTTGTTTTGAGGATATTGTTCCTGTACAAAATTGATCTTAAAATGTCTGAGGTTGTAAAAATTTGAGCTGTGAATATTACTATAAACGAATTATGTTCAAAAATATTTAACCACCTTTTTTTTTATTCAAAAATAAATAAAGTTAAGCTATCTTACTGCTCAGACTTGAATTCTTTTCTGTTCGTGGAAACTGTCAGTTGTCACCAGACCGCCGATAAGGGAAAAAGTGCAAATGAGCGACGTCGGATTTTCTTTTTTAGCAAAATGGCGGAAAAAAGAAGCCAACAAGCAACGTTATTTCTAGTAACGCTTAGCGATTCTCAGAAATTAGAAAGATTTTTTAAAAAAGTTATTTGAAATAAAGATGCCAAATTTCTATCTCGATCAGTCGCATCATGCAAAAATTTGCTGGTGAATGAGTAACCGAATTATAGTTTGTTAACATCGGATTCTAAGACAAGACGGAGGCTATTAGCGATGGATCTCAAAATTTTAAATCTTGATCTAGTGACGAGGACGACACACAAATGTCTCTCACCCTCCAAACTTCCTCACATGCCAGAGTGCCTCGACAGATTTAATACATATTAGCCCTAATGTTTTACATATCGTACGGTAGATTCTGGATAGACACTATCCAGCGTTCGTGGAATTGAATGGTGAATTGTGTGAAAGGCAAAAAGGAAATTTAGAAAGAGATAAATGTGAGATCATTGTACACGAGTATTTTTTAGGAATCAAGGTCGGATATTTTTTAGACACACTTCATATCCTTCCAGTGATATGAAATACATTTGAATCAATTCTATAATCATTATCTGTTTTCCTTTTTATCTAATCGTAGAATTTTATCTTATCTAATATTAATATTACTAGACTGAATCTACCGGTAGATATAAATACTCGTATATAAAGCAATTTATATTGTACTTTCTCAATTAATTTCATTTTATTAATTTAAAATAAGAAAGAATAAAACTTGGTTTTTGTAGCTAAAAATGAACCATGTAAGACCCAAGAAAATGGAAAGGTGATAATAATAAGCATTTTATTAGTTTTACACATAGTATATGTACCATAGGTTACAAAAAGAAAATATTAGACGGAAACAATATAAGTCAAATATTTCCCGCCTGTGGCCAGGAGGGCACAAACCATTTTCTGCGTCTTAATCGCTCAAGTCTAACACCATTCTGGTACTATACTGTTTTTAATCAGTACGGATGTAAGAGGGCAATGCCATCTATTGGTACAGTTGTTAACACTAGAACGTCCATCGGTATCGACTGAACACCGGAGACTGTTTAGTGTGTTCTCCTTTCCGTAATTTTACAGAGAATTTGAAAATCTTTCGTAGCTTTTAATGAGTTTTCGTGGTGATTATACAGAAAAAGTTTTGTGGCTCTAGGTTAATTTGGAGAGATTTTACAACTAAATATACCTAAAACGTCTACTAGTGTCGAAACGGATTTATCATTACAAATATATAGCTGACGTTCAGCAAAAGATACTTTAATAAGTATATACTAATAGAAAAACAAACTTCTGGAAGTAATATCACACATTTATTTGACCTTGAATGCAATATTGGGTTTACAGAGGAGATGAGTCAGTTATACTAAAATTGTTGTGTTTAGTTGCATAGCATTTGCTTATCAGCTCATAAAAAAAAAATCATTCGATTTTCGAACCTTGTGCTGAGCAGTCACCCTGAAACGATGACTCATAGAAAAAGTCTAAGCCCTAATGAAATTGTTAATTTGTTGCAAGCTTTTTGATAATGAATCGGATGGTGGGGAGCTGTTTTGTTCTAATTTAGATTCCGATGAAGACATTAGATTGAGTGAGAGTGACTTCAAAGAATCTGAAGAAAGTGCAGATGAAACTAATAATATTCCAGTAAATCCTGGTATATATGTCTCTAGGGTTGCCATAGAATGAATACCGCATAATAGTAATTTTACTGGTAGATTTCCTACACGAAATGTTTTGCGACGAAGCAGTGCTCCAACAAGCTTCGCGAGACATAGAGTCAACGTCCTATTTTTATGATATAAAGGGGTGATATTTTTTATGATATATATGCGTTGATTACATAAAATAATAATAAAAAGTCTTAAAAATAAACCCTACTAAATAGCAGTCCTACAATTATTTGTTTATTATAATTATTTTAGATATTTTATATCGCGGTGTGTGTGCGTCGAAATGACACCGGTGGACGTTAAATGGTGATCGAAATCCTGGACGTCCTAGTGTTAATTTGGAAAAAACGATCTGTTGTGAGAAATTTCTATTTGAAGTCACTCCTTCACCATCCTTCCTACCTAAGGGTGTGGGGGAAACAAAGCATCACCAGAAACTTCCATAATAGTTATTATTTTATTACTGTTCAAGTACACTAATCAACTACAAGTGAAACTACAAGAAGAGACTCTAGGAGTGATATAAAGAAAGCAATCTACTCTAAGTAATTTGTTTATGCAAGTAATCTGTTTAATTTAATCTAGTCTAATCTATTTTAGATTATTAATTTTCAATCCACTAATTTATTATAGCGGCAAACTCTGTTCTTAACTCAAGTTGTGATAATAAAGGAAATCTCACCTACGTATCACACCGCAACATTTATCCGGCTCCTTCTATCTTACAATTACAAAACCTTTTGACTTTATATTGTCAAACTAATCTCCATATCTGGGTTTCTTCATGAGGGTTGGCTGTGAATTAACGGGAATGCTAGCCCCAAAGTTTCCCCAAGAGGATTAATGATAAGGGCGCGTACAGATCCGTCACATCCTTTTATAAAACGACAGAGCATAACTATTAGTTTTAAGCGGGAAATTTACTATTTTACTTTATGAAAAATAACCAAAAAATACCTTCTGGAATAATCTATTTCAGAATACTTCACCAAAGGTTTACTCCGTTTATTTAATATCAGCAGTAATATTTGATGAGTGTGATAAAAACATCCTCCCCATAACACAGTCAACATCGCTAGGTTACTGAACATCTTCGGAAAAAATTATTTGCTGAGGAGGTTTTGCTAAAGAATTTAATTAACCTCTCCAGTAAATCTGGGTTTCTATTACTTAAACTCTTATAGAAGGCAAATTAAAAACTAACTAGTTTTTTTTTTTTATTTAGCTTAAATATCCGAACTAAAACTTTTAATTTAAAATGTATAACAAAAGCAGGCATCGAATTTGAAGGTACAACAATAATCAACTTAAAGGGAAAAACCAATGCGCACTCCTCTAAAAACTAATATCTAAACTTAAATCTAGATTTGAAGACTGAGTCAGTTACTGTTATAAATTTTTTATCACACGACATAAAACTCGACTTATCAATCCTTTTCTTTACTAATGACTTCACCTGATAATCGGATTATACAAATTACTACATATATATTAAAACAAGAAGATGCAGTTCTCTTCAATAATTAACATATTTTCATAAACAATCTTCGGAAATGAACGTAAGCTTGGGACGGATCTATACGCGACCTTTACTAACACCTTGGGGACTCTTTTAGGGAAATATTTTTCTCAACCAATTTTCCCCGAAGGTAAGAAAACGTTATTATACAAATTAAGTTTATTATATAAATTCTGTATTCGCGAGTTTTGAGAGTTAGTGAGTGGAGGATCGTGAGTTATTGCAGTGCGGATCTAAGTTTATAAAAGTGTTAATTGAAGATTTCCCAGTGAGGATCAATCGGATCGGATTTGATCCCGTCAAGTATCAGGGTTCAAGGCCTCAACAGTAGGACTTCGACTTCACAAGGGTACAGGTATTGTGAGCACTCTTTAAGTAGAAATTAGAGAATAACTTGCTAGCGTGCAGCGGAGTTGAATTTGAGCTTGTATAGGTTATCGTAGAAATTAGTTGAGGGTCCGTAACTATTACCCCCGGCCTAATTGGTCTCACCTTCGCGCTCTTAGTATTGATCAACAATCTTAATTGGATTATTATTGTGCTTGCTTGTTATTTTGTGACAATAAAATAATTTGAGTGAATCATGTCGACTGATCATTCAGTTCTCCCCACACATCTAGCCGAGTCCGAGAGAAGACAAGGGAGATTAAAGGGAAGTAGGCACACCCGAACATTACAAGCTGTTTGAAAAAGTAGAATATGTAGTATTGAAAGGAAAATCATTTTGAATTGGAAAAAAACAAAGAAAAAAATAATGGACCGAGCAAATTTTATTTTTCAGAAGGTTGCTTGAAACATAAAATTTTTCAGCAGCGCTTCGAACAGTAATTTCTCTCTCTCTCTCTCTCTGTCTCTCTTTCTCGTTCCAATTCAACTAAAAAAAATATTTCAGTTCAGTTCCGGTTTTCGTTTTGCCAAAAATAACGGTTTTCGGTTCAGTTCCGGAGGAATAATTTTTATTTTATGTATATTCTTATATTTGTACTTTAAAATATTTCAATATTAAAAAATGGAATTTTATCAAAATTTAGAAGATTTTATTCTGTATTTAATTGCTACACTATGTGAATCGATACAATTAATCAGCATGTACGATACGAGCTGTGAGCAGAGAACGTCTAGTATTGGCATTGTTATTCATTATCAAAATCGCATTTGACAACTAGGTTCATGATTGGTTTGTCTATCTAAACAGTCTATACAAACATCCGTGGAGGATCGCCTGCTGAAATGCGAAAAATACAATTCAGACTGATATTCTTCTTAAAAAATAATCTATACTAGATCTTCGAATGAATTAAATCTGCCTTCTATAAGTAGTTTCATGCGAAACTGAAACAGAAAAGTACTAGTGAACATCAAAACACGAAATCGAGAAGCAATATACATGTGATGATGATAATTATAAGGTTGACATTAAATCAGAAAATATTGATAAGCTGGTTACAGTAGCAAAATGACTGAAGATATACTAACCGAAATAAACCGATATTTTTTTCGGTTCAGTTCCGGTTCGAAGCCCTGCTTTTCAGAATAATCTCCGAATGGTTTTGTATACTACACTGGAGAACAAATCTTCTCCCTTCTCATTTTCTATCGGAACCGCAAAATTTTCTCCATCGTGAAGAGTTTGGTTGTCATGGTTCACTTTTATATTCAATTTGACTTAAAATTATAATTTGATGCATTTCATTGAGGTTCTACGAATTTTTTGGAATTGAAGACTATTCTATCACTTATCGGAGGGTCTTATAGATTTTTTTGTTATGTATTGGCAAATGAACTCACAAAAACTTGAAAGTTCTATATATTTCACTATTTCCTCAAATATGAAAAATAAATACAATATACATATTATTGCAAATTTA
>BMAO01018502.1:0-37643 GCA_019973975.1 Trichonephila clavata | reverse complement strand
GAAGAAAACTGAAAATACTCATTATAACTTGTAAAATCTACTGTTAGTGCTAATCTTAATCCGAATTTGGCATATCACTATCTACATCAGCAATTATAAGAGATAATTGCAATATCTCATTTGTGCGGATAACGCAAAATAGATGTATCCTTTGAGATCTACTTCTAAATTTATCAGACGTGTACCCCCTGTTTTGCTTAGAAAAGTAATTTGCAAGCAAAGTAAATGCATTCTGCTTAAATATTTAAATTCGCATGTTCTCCGACGAAACAAACCTTAAATCGTTGGAAGTGATTGAATCTGTATAAGAAAATGTTATACAAAATGTTGAATGAAACCGAGATAATCTCGTACCGGTAAATTTCCCCAAACTCTTATTATTTCAGTACCTTTTTGAAAAATGAACTGCAGACTAAATTTTACAACTATGTATTTCATTTATATGCATACAAATTTCTAAAAGTGTTTTTAATTTTATTTCAATATTTTTGAAATTTTTAACCTATTTGAATTCATAAAGTTATTTTTATTTGCAAGAATTTATTTTAAAATACCATACATGCACTATATTTTACATTAACTAAACATATACATTTGTTTCAATAAAGTGTTGTATAAACAGTAGTCCTCCCTTGTGTCTGGCATACTATAACATATATATATATATATATATATATATATATATATATATATATATATATATATATATATATATATATATATATATATATATATGTCGTGGGTTTTTTTTGAGTGAGAATCGAGACATTATTTTTAACCGTCTTTATTCCATGAGATCATTTTGTAATCTGTTTGTAAGAGAGATATAGAGAGAGACGGACACGTGTTAAAACTCAAGAGTCTGCGGCTTCTTCAGAAGCCACATGTCTGTTCAAGTACATTCCTTTTTGAAGAGGTATATTTGAAAAACAAGGTAATAAAAATTAATGGTAGGAGCGGCGATATCTTTAAAGACATGTGTAATCCATTCCCGAACTGGGTAATAAATTTAATACTTGAAGATGTAACGGAAAAATAAAAGTTAGAAGTGGGCTAGGGAGTTAATTTTATATCTAATTTAATTATCCTTACATATATATACATGTATATATATATTATATATATATACATATATATATATACATACATATACATATATATACACATATATATATATACATATATATACATATATATATACATATATATATATATTATATATATATATACATACATATATATGTAATAATCTCCATTATCTTATTCTTTAATAACTTTTAATTACCTATGGTCCATCCCATCAGGACCCACGTTTTAGTGATATGCTAGGCAGCCTCCTAACGAGGGTATTTTGAACTACATCTATCCACCAACTCAGTAGCACGTTGTTAGATTATCTTGCCAATTTTTTTTCTCTCTATTGATGAATCCTTATCACCAGTACATAACTGTTGCATATCGCTTAGGACAGCGCTAAAATTCATAACTTTCTTTATGTCAACAACATGGTGTTATAATAAGAATACAATTTTATTTACTGATTGAATCATTTCAGTCGATAACTGAAATAGCCATTTATAAAATATTTGCAGACAAGACTTGTAAGAGAAGTTCTTTTGATTTGCTATATATTACCTTTCCTTTCGCAACGAAAGCGCAAATTATATCAGCTCCACAACGTTATTCAGCGCAACCAGTGTCAAGTATAACAGGTTCACATGACAATTTTTCTGACTCAATTTATCAAAGTGTATGTCTACGGATTATTTACTTAAAGTTCAAATTTATCCAACTCGTATCAAAAATCAGCCTAACTTCGAATACTGGAATTATATATTTTAAACCTGTATTTCTTATAGAGGATGCATATCTATCATAAATTACCTCAAAAAGGTTAACTATAACACCCCATTCTAATAAATAAGACTTATTGAAATGTTATCCAATTATACAGATTAGTGAAAAAAGTGATCCCTTATTTCGATAAAAAGATTATTACAATGAAATTAACTGTCAACGCTTCACTAATACGAAAATCAATGAAAGACATATATGGGAATGGTTGAAAGCACTTTATCTGAATTTCATTCAAAACGTTCTTCAAAATATAAAAGTTATCCCTTTAGAAAAGATGTGATGCAAGCTATCTACTGTAAGTTGAAATTTTCTAATAATAGGAAGATGAACGCCAAATAAATGGTCAGATTGAGACTTTTTTCTGGTTCATATAGTTAAAGTATGTATGTGGACTGATAGATATATATTCATTTCAAATCTACCCAAATAATACAATTCAGCAGCTGTCAACTTTAAGCTATTTTTCAATTCCTACTATTAGTTCACTCTCTCCCTATATATATATATCTTGTTCAAATTCTCAATCTTTAATAAAATACTTTCTGTTCATCAATTCAAGTTGAAATACATTTTTCAAAGTTTTAGTGGATGACACTTGATGTTAATAGAGTTTATTCAAATATTAATTCAATAATTAAATTAGAAAATGTGTGAATAGTAACAAAAACAATAGTACAACAGCAAAAAAGAAGAAGTAGAAGAAGAAATAGGGAAATTTTTTCTCTCATGTGTCCCTGTAGAGCAATGGACTTCCAATTCAAAGGTCTTGGTTTCGAATCCCACCTGGGATGGCTTAATTTCTGAGACTGTGATTTATTTTTTACTATACTATTTTATTAGCATAATTAAATTATAACTAATGAATAAGTAGTAACAAACAAACACAAAAATAGTCCAACCCCATAAATAGAAAGAAAAATGGAAAATTGCAAGGAAAATCGCTTGTATTTTGTCACTTAAAAGTGTAATTCTGTCATATGTATACACATATTTATATTAATTGTAACTATTTAATAAAAAAAAACAAAAATAAAATTTTTCTTTGTTGACCGTTGGAGTTGACTTAACTTTTTTTTTGTATTTCTATTTAAGAAATAAATTCAAATTGCATCCTATGTGCTTCTGTACCCTTTGCCGTCATGCTTTTGAAATATTTATTTTGCTAGTAGAGCTTCACACGTGTACAATAAAGTTCTCACTCTACGAGAATAGAGCTGTCATGTTATTTAACCCAGTGTATGGAAATACGTCACATTTTCAATGTCCTTCATAGTAGATCAAATGTTTTATATGAGTAATTCTGTTGAACAACTTAATTTTAGTGCAGTAGATACGCATACTTTTACAGAATTAGTAACTCTTGGAAACTTATGCTCCATTTTACTTCATGATGTAATTTATTTAATACGTTGTCTTAAATTGTAATTTTATATCTTTAGCATTTTTTAAAAATCTTTATAATGAATATGGTTAAACATTATTCTAACAATAGTAACTATTTTAATGTAATCGTAATTTAATTTCTTTAAAACAATGTTTTTTTAGTTCATAATTTCGTTTTATGGAATATTTTTTTAGCCAGCGAAGGCAAAAATATTTGCTTGCATTTTTTGAAAGTGGATTAATTCTTCTTATTGAAGCTTGAGTGATAGGGTAATGTAATTGGTTCTGAGATATTGAACAAAAGAGACTGTTTTGAAAAATTTTAAGTTTCTTTATTTATGAAATTTTGAAATTGAAATTATGTCTTCTAGGAATGATATATATGGTAAAGTCAAGTATCTGATATTTAAACAAAATTGAACTTTCAGAGTTCCCGAAATATTTGCTTTATTACAAAGGAAATCTAAAATCAGTTTTATTTTAAAGAATCGAGCGAAAAAAATTGGTGATCGTGCCATTTCGTGATTTTGTGAAACAGGAAAAGGAATAAATGAAAATCGATTCTCAAAGTCAATACGTTGCAAAAAAATTTATTTTTCAAATCGTTTCCAAAGTGAACAAAATACTTTTTTTACGAATTTATTCCTTTCTTTGCAAACAGAGAAAGAAATTTCTTTAACTTCTTTAAAGGAACATAGATCTTTTAAGAACCATTGCTAAAAAAGGCGTAAGGAATTTCTTAAAAATTCAATTCAATGTATGATCTTACTTTTGCTTTCATATTGTTCATATGTAAGATTTAAGTTCATGGGAAGATTTATTTAAACATAATTATGATTTATATTTGCATTAAAAATGAAAGGAATAGAATTGGATTTTATAAAATAATTTCAAAAGGAGTATTACCTCAATAAAATAAGCTATCCCTGCTTTAAGAAAAAAGTAAAATTTACGTAAACACACATGCAAACTCTCGAGTTCAAAAATATAAAATCAAAATAAATACACATTTTTCTTTATTTCATTACTAATGAAATTACCAAACTATTGTAGTAAACATTATTACAAATCTGTAAATTTGGCAATGTATTCTAAAAGTCATAAAAGTTGGCTTAATATTTTTAAAACGTTGAAGTAAATCTATAACGATTTTTTAAATAGTTACAAATTGTGAAAAGTCATGAAGGAGTCGTTTTAAAGCCAAAATTGTAGCTAATTTACTTTAAAATATTTTAAGCATAATTTAATAATATATTTGGAAAGTTGGAAGAATTGAGAAAAGATCTGTTTTTTGATTATAATGATATTATTTAAGTAATTAATGTATACATTAACAAATAATTATGTTTAAGAAAAAAAAATGCAAGTAAGCCATCGTCAAGGATTTTGGAGATAAAGTGTCAACAATAGGGAAAAAAACCCGTCTAGATACACCTGGAAGAGAATATTTTTTTTGAAAAGTTTCATTAAAGAAAGAAGAAAAAATAAGAAAAATTTTCTTTTCCATTTTCTGAGCAAAGAGAGCATATGCAAATTATTCATTTTAAATTATACTAATTAAGAACATGTGTAAAAAAGAATAATTCTCACAAGTTTTGTAAAAACAACGAGGTTTAAGAAACTGGAATAATAAATATTTCATGTTTTCTGAAGCTGTAATTAGCGCAAAAATAAATGAAAAACGTTCTTATCAAACAATATTTATATATAGCTGCTAAAACAGGCT
Organism: Trichonephila clavata; assembly: GCA_019973975.1. Lineage (NCBI taxonomy): Eukaryota > Metazoa > Arthropoda > Arachnida > Araneae > Nephilidae > Trichonephila > Trichonephila clavata. Next base: position 32,677 of record BMAO01018502.1, on the reverse strand, counting down.
ATAGAAATAGTATAGATTTCCCGTTTTTTATTTTAAAAAATAAGAACATGAAATACACAAGATGATTTTTTTCACAATAATCAAAATATATTCCTTGGGAAAATTCTAACTGTTTCACTTTAAAGTAAAGGTAAATAATCATAGGGTCTTCACTTTTTCTAATTGATTTTTTATTTTTATACCTAAACATTCATTTCTTTAACATGCAGATTACCTTTTCGCGTGATGAGAATAACGCGATTTTTCTTTTAAGATGCTCATTAATGTGAAAAATGAAACCTACGAGCAGTTAGGAAAACATTTTTTTCTTCTGAATTCAAACATTATTCCTAAGGAATAAAATACGTAATTTTTAATGAAGCTTTAAAACTAAAAAATGAAAATTATAATTATATTCATAGGCTAAATTCGGAAATCAATAAACTGTTTTTCTAAAATCATCGTACTTCGTGGGAAACAGCATATTAGCATACATCAATATTTTATTTTCAACGCGATCGAGATGCTGAAGTATACGTATATTACGAAGTGTATGTACTAGCAATTGCAGACCCGTTTTGTTGGCTATTTTATGATGTATAATTATATACAGTTTTTAAATATCTATATGTCATAGCACTAAGCTCTCGACTGTATTGAAAAACATTTCCATAATAATTGTGTCTAAAATTAAAAATTGACATGAATTTTCAAGCCGGAAGTATAATTATCCCTTATGCCAACCGTAACCCCCTTTCTGAGTCAATTTAGACAAAACTAATTTTCGGCGGATCTCTACTGAACAAAATATACATGCTTGTCAAATTTCGTTTCTCTGTTGGCTGAAGAAAGGGAATTTTTCTATCTCTAATTCCCCGGAAATCGTCTGCATAGTCCCAAAAAGTCGATTTCCTCGAAATCCGTACTAGGCGAACTCTAATAAACAAGAACAAAGAAAAAAAAGTTTACATCACAAATTTCAAGCCTGTTGGTTTAATCATTCTGTAGATATCGTGATGGGTTGACTGAGACACTTTTCCCTTACTATATACACTCATGTCCATAAATTAAGGATAATTCAGAATTACACAGAAATTAAACTCTAAAATAAAAATTTCACCTGTAGAATTATCACACACATCTTGAAAAAGAATATGCAAATTACAGGAAACCACCAGATAGCGCGGACAGTACGTCACAATGACGAGAGTGTAAGAGAGGGGTATATAAGGAATGGTGGCAAAGAAGTAAAATTGTTCACAAGCGCTTTAAAAGCCTTTCAGTGCAATAACCGCATAGTTATGGCACAAAGGAAGCATTTTGATGATTTTTTACGTGGTAGAATAATCGGACTACTGGAATGTGGACGTACCCAGCTGGAAGTATCCGAGGAACTTGGAATCACCCAGGGTGTCATCTCCAGGCTTTGGTAACGATTCCAAGACGATGGTAATGTGAGTAGATGTTACAGCACAGGTCATCCCCGAGTTACAACACCGAATGTGGACCTGTTTTTGGCAGTTACTGCAAAAAGAAACAGACGGAGCACAGCATCAGACCTGTCCCGTCAGCTCTCTTCAGCTACCGGTACGACAATTTCAAGATAGACCGTGTACATACGCTTAGGGCACATTGGTCTATATGCTCGTAGGCCTATCAGATGTGTTCCCCTTACCGCAACTCACTGTCGCCTGCGATTAACCTGGAGTAGAGAGCATGCATTGTGGACACCGCAACAGTGGTCTTGTGTGATGTTTTCCGACGGGTCCAGGTTTAGTTTGCAGTCTGATTCTCACCAGACTTTCATATGGAGAGCACCAGGTACCCGTTACCACCAAGGTAACACCATTAATCGACACCGTTACGGTGGTGCAGGATGGCTCGTTTGGGGAAGAATTATTCTTGGTTCCAGAACTGACCTGCATGTTTAGAGTGCAACGATGACAGGCCACATCTATCGGGATGTCATTCTAGAAAACATGTATGTTTGTTTCGGGGTGCCATGGGTGCTGAATTTCTGTTTATGGATGACAACGCCCGCCTTCACCGTGCAAGCATGGTAGACGAATGGCTTCAATCGGAGGATATCACCCGTATGGATTGGCAAGCATACTCACCGGACTTGAATCCAATAGAGCATATGTGGGATATGCTTTGCCGACGAATTGCAGCCCATCAACCCCCTCTCACCTGTCTACCCGAACTTCGGAGGTCATTGCTTGATGAGTGGTGTAATATTCCCCAAGATCAGATTGATAATTTGATACTCAGCATGCGTAGGCGTTGTAAGGCCTGTATTGCATCATCCAGGAGACATACTCCGTATTAACCATCATACTAACCATGCTATATTGTTTTTTGTAAATAGGTTCTTTTTTTGAAAGTTGCTCCAGGGAGTAAAAATCGCAATTTTTATTAATTATGTGAAACATATAGGATCTTTTCTGCTCTTTACCTTTTGTTTAATAAATAGACTTTACAAACAAGTCAAATTTATTTTGCTTCTGTCCCTTTCTCTTCCTGAACTTCATTATACTTAATTTATGGACATCAGTGTTTATATATGAGTATATAACATAAATTAAAGTTATTAGTATTTTTTTACTTTTCAAATGCTTTAGGTAATTTTACAAACATTTTGACTTAAACAACTGAATATGTATATATATATATGTGTGTATTCTGAATGAAGTAAAGCTGAAAGAGATTTTTTTTCCATAATTTTAAGATAATTTTGTTATTAAGTAATAACAGGAATGGATGTATCGGAATATACGAGCTTCAAAAAATGTTTCGGAAAATTTATATACAATAAAAAACTTTTTGAAACATAAATAAATTGTACACATTTGCTTAGTAGCTTGTAAAATGTCATTGGACAACAATGAAATATATCTGAATGAATATAAATCGTTGTATATAAATTGTGTTTGTAACGACTCTGAGGTAGTTCAGCTCAAATCATCACCTTATTTACAACTTTTAATTTAATGAGATATTGTATTGGAAAATGAAATTGTAAATAATGTAACTATTGGAAATATTGTTGTTGATCATTCTAATACTCAAACCTTCTAGTTGGAAAAATTCCTCTCGTCGTATCCAGATTCAATTAAGTTCATCTAGGTATAATAGAACTTTTGGCGTCTCTAACATTTACACATACTTCCTTACATGTGTCGATAGATATTCGAGATGGTTTGAAGTTTTCCGAAGGAGCTATCAAAGATCAAAAACATGTGTCTCAGCTTTCTTTACAGGAGGGATTTCCAGGTTAGTGACCACAGACTGATGTACTCAGTTTGAATGCCCTCTACTCCAGATACAAACATTTTAGGCTTTGAAAAGATACGTATCATGAGTTATCATTCGTCTTCGAACGGATCATGGCGAGGTTTAACCGTTAGCTAAAATGCTTTATTTTAAACACAAGTTGAGTCGAATTTGAATTGAACACGAGTTTGAATTAATCCAGTGAGGACCCAAAGATGATTTTTATTACCTTTTAACTTTAGCTACTTTAACAGCACAATAAACAACATAAGACCACAAGACATAAGAACCATGGCCAAAAAGTGAAAGAAAAGGGTTGCATTCGTTTGAAAAGCTAATAGCTCTCTGTGTTATGTAATGGGGGAGATTCAACATTAGCTGTCATGTTAGTGACTACTAGATAATCGAGTTTCGTATAGTCTTGTTGGGTATATGTTCCTGTTTGTTGATGGGCTTAAGAAGATCTTTCACTGAATTATTGTATGTCAAATCTGTTAGTCTTCCCGGAGAGGATTTTCCTCTCTACAAAGTCTAATAGTACAGTTCCAGTAATTTTTACATTACATAGCAGCATGTGATCGTGGTAGAGTAATGGTCAAGGTAACGGACTCGTGGCTAGCATGTCCTGAGTTCGAGTTTAGTACCACTGAAGATCCTCCGTGTAGGGAAGCGATGCACGGTAAATCTGTCAAGAGCTTAAACGTCCTTTCACTGGTGTGGTGTTGTAGTTAGGAGAGGGTTGACAGCTCAGGTGTCATCCTCGACACTTAACCCTGGTTCAAAATTACGAGTTCCGTGGCTAAAATCCCTCGTGTACCCAAAAATCCCTGAACAGTGCGACTTTAATATTCATTCATTCACTCACTCTCTCACTTACGAAGCAACATGCATTTCATTTAACCCACTCTCGCTTCAAATCATTTAAATCAGAAAATCCTTATTCATAAATATTTAGTTGCAGAAAGTCATGTTTTATACATAATGATAGAATCCGTAGACCTTTTCAGCAACAAGAGGTTTTAAAACAAGATTTTTTTTCAGAACCAACAAAGTTTTTACAACGTATTGCCACTAGACAGTTACGCAAGGCTGTAGTAAGAAGCAGACGAAGTCAATCGACCTGACTCTGTTGTTCCTGCAACTATCATATCAAATCTTCCTCAACGCAAGACTCTTTTGGTCAAATTGTTAGATTCCGAATGGATCCTTCGGTCAAATCATAACCAAAGGGGTACTATTTTTTAAAAATAAGTTTCAAATATTTTTATTATTAGGAAATAACTAGAAGGGATGAATAGATATAAATTGAAAAATATATTGGAAAATCATATGTATTAAGAAACTCTTTTTTGAAAAATAAATTTTACAGATTTGTGGAGTCGATTGTAAAATTTCACGCAACCGCCATGAGCTTGAATCGTCTGAATGTAAATTATTGAATATAGATCTGGATACAGCCACACGGGGCCCACTCAACTCGAGTCGTCTGCTTATTTGAAAAAATTTGATTTAATGATATTTGAATATGAAATTGTAAATAAAACTATTAATGTAAATACTGTGGCCAAATCTTCTGACAAGGTGGTAGTTCTACAAATTATTTCTTTCTCTCTTCACCAAAAGACTGAGATTTCTTCATAGATTTAAATAAAGAAGTTTTAAGAAATTACATTGAAAGGAGAGCTATGTTTCAAAATGTAGAACACAACTGCTTATTTAAATTACCCATGCATACAAATGGAGGAAATGACTTACTCATTCACTGATCACGAGTTCTCTGTAAGTCTTAGAACAACATACTTTACACTTAACAGGTATTTTCTTTAATTGAGTCGAGATCCGCTAAGAATGGTTTTTGCAAAAATCTGCTCCAAAGTGGTTGCGAGGGAGTCATACACAAAGTTCGTGTTTTTGAAAAGTTACGCAGTCTTGGAATTTAGTAAGTATACCATTTTTGTTGAGTAGAGATAGGCTACAAACGTGTTTTGTGAAATTCAACACTCATGGGAGTTCGTGGGGACGTTATAGACAAAATTTCCAGCTTTTGAGCTATTAGATCGACAAACTTGAACTTCAACAAGCATATTTCTTTTATTTAGAAATCCGCTAAGAACGGTGTTTTGGAAAATACACTCCAAATGGGTTTGTTTGCTTACGAGAGCGTTATAGACAAAAAAATTCAAGTTTTCAAAACATTCGCCCTACAAATTTAAAATCTAGTATTGAAGTCCTTTTGTTGAGTAGAGATACGCTACAAGCGTGTTTTGTGAATTTCAACACTCAAGGGAGTTTTTGGGGACGTTATAGACAAAATTTCCAGCTTTTGAGCTATTAGATCGACAAACTTGAACTTCAACAAGCATATTTCTTTTATTTAGAAATCCGCTAAGAACGGTGTTTTGGAAAATACACTCCAAATGGGTTTGTGGGTGCTTACGAGAGCGTTATAGACCAAAAAAATTCAAGTTTTCAAACCATTCGCCCTACAAATTTAAAATCTAGTATTGAAGTCCCTTTTGTTGAGTAGAGATACGCTAAGAATGGTTTTTTTTTTGTAAAAATGGATTCCCAAAAAGTGTTACGTGGACGTTATAAACAAAAGTTTCTTTTTTAAGATATTATTTATACAGACTTGAAATTTGGCAAGCATATTTCCTTTATAGAGTAGACATACAAGAACGGGTTTTGTGGAAATTGACTCCTTAGAGAGGGATGAATGGTCGTTATAAAAAAATTCTTGTGTTTGAACTATTAGTCTTACAGACTTGGAATTTAGATATTATGTTCCTTTTTTTACTAGAAACCCGATCAATGTTGGTTTTACGAAAATTGACCCCAAAGAAATCCTGAAAGATATGTAAACTTTCGGCTAAGGAGTTGTGATCCTGTAGTTTCTTAATAAAGAGGCAAACGCTATAAGAATGCTTTTCATTGCAATCAAAAACTTTATGCTTGGACCTATAACATAAAAACTATGTATAATCATACAACATCATCAAATATACAGCATAATGGGTGGATACAAATCAGATATTTATTTTGAGAGATTAATTATTAACAATTCATAGTTATAATTTTAAGTATAATAACACTGCTACTGATATAGTTTAATTACATAAATGTTATATGGAATGTTGAATATTTTTAAAATTTTTCTTAACATATACAAATCCGTATCGTTAATCATTTTATTCTAAAATTTTGCAAGATGCCTTACTGATGTTACAAAGAATAAGTAAGAATATGTCTGAAAAAAATGGTGAGGTATTTTCTAAGGTTTCCTTTCTTTACTTTCGGAAGAGTTTTTGTGTATATGCGAATTCGCCGAATCATGTGATATCTAGCCATTAGTGGTAAATCATTCTATCTCATTTTTAGAAAACGATTATTGTATTTGGTGGCATCTTTTGATTTGACAAAGCTTATGTTTTTGCGAGTATTATTATGTATTCGATTTAAAGAGAAAATGTTTTTATGTTTGCATTGTAGCAAAAAAACAGGACAACTCTGAAGTGGGGGAAATTCGACATATCAAAATTAAATGCAATGATGGTGAGCACCTAGAACGGATTTTTTAGAAATTTGCTTTATATATATATATATATTACATAATTTTTTAAGCGATATTTTCCATAACCTTGGTGATATGACGTCATATGACACCATGCTGATCTTGGAATACGAAACTTTATATTTCATGAAGTGTTTTTGAAAGATTGCTAAATATTTTTTAAAATTTATTTTTGTACGTATCCTTTATTTTTTTTCTTTGAGAAATAATTACAATTGTTTTTCGAATAAATAATTTTAAATAAATTATTCTTTCAATACTTGAAATTTAGTTTTGTCGATTTGAAAATTGGAATTTTGCTTAGAATTCTAGCTTACACTGTGATATTGTGAAGAAGTAAAGCTTTCTTGTAATAAATTGCGTAAATTTATATGTCTAAAAACTATTTTGATGCTAAGAGTTGCTTTGATTTTTAGGTCTTTGGTACACTAAGTTAATATCAGTATTCTGCGGCCTTTGCCTACTAATAGTTTTGCAGTTTAGTTAAAACTATTTAAAATAATAAATTGACCAAGTTTATTTTTAAAAAATAAACTTAGAACAGGTTTTTCAAATAGATTCAGAATTATATTTCATATATTTTAAAATGAATTCGATTGAAATAGTAAATCGAAAATTATTTTTATATTTCTCTTAATTTAACATCTGAAAAGATAATATTGTTTTTCAAACTATTACTCAGGAAATGGCGGAAGAATGCTAAAAGTATCAAAACTAGAAAATTCAATACCTTGTAACGATTTTTTTTTCTAATAATAACTCATATTTTTCTGATGCGAAGAAAAGTTTTATGTTAATTTTTTAAAGACGACATTTTTTGGTATTATTTGCGCAACATTCCTTACTATTGAATTGCATGTTATTTAATATTTATACAGGTAATACGTATAGTTAGAGGTATAAGATTTGTGCTACATATCCTTAAAATTATGTATTTACAATTCCATAATCATAAAAAGGTGAAAATAGAATATACAGCTCGCATTGGAATTTTAATTTGTTCAACCCTAAAAATAATGAACTACATTATATATCTTTTTTCTAATTATGCATATGTTTTTGAAATAAATACAAATATTAATCAGGATATAAATTCAATTACTGATATAGGCTGCAGTAACATACGGTATTAATAATTAATTTTTTAATGAATTCTTAATTCGCATATTACTGATTTACTGATCACTTAGAGTCGCATATTTTTTCATAGATTATCTTCTTATTTTATGAACTTCTTATAATATTTTAAAAAACATAAAGTTTTCGATATCATGATTTTCTTCAAGAAATTCTAGTTAAATGATACATTGTCATTACTTTAAGTGTTTAAAAATATTTCCAATATTGTTCAGATTAATTTAATTAATTGATAGGTATTTTGTTTTTAAATAAAATATTTTTGAAGGAAACAAGTTGTTCAATTATAATTTAATCAATAATTGTATATTTAAGTTAAAGCAAATGGTTTCGCAGTTTTTGAAAAAAAAATCATGAAACATTTATTACATTATATATATTAAAAATATTTGAAAGTTTTCTTCTCCCTAAAATTTATTTATCTTTTTTAATTTGAAGGGTATTAAAATTTTTAAAATAATTTATCATTAAATTTTTAAGTTCTTTTATGTTATCAAAATATGTTATCTCCTAATATGAAATAAAATAGAATATTGTTGAATTCGTTCAACGTAGTTTTTCTCATAAAATCTAAAAAATAGATGTAGCACAGAAAATGGAAAGGAGAATGATAAATCTTTTACTTTTGTAATTAAAAATTATTCTGACACATTAAATCGATTAGGATATTTCAGATTGAGAAAAAAAGGGGTTAAAATAAAATTGGAGAAAAATAAAGCATATAAACAAATAAATGATAACTTAGTTAATAATTGTTTACATAATAAAATTACTGGAATAATCTCTATTTCTACAATATTATAAAGGCAAAAGTAACAATACTAGCGATTAATGTTCCTTCATTTACACAACTTTGCTTTTGAAAAATAAATGACTGTATATATTATACTATTCAGAATTAAAGGGAAAATTAAAGAAACTAATTTTAGTGAATATTTGCTTTTTCAATCGACTAGTTTACTAAGCAAATCATAACATGTTCGAGATTAAAATCAAGTCGAACTAATAATTTCAATAAAACATGCAATTAACCCAGATTTTCTCGAATCTGTTCATTTACTAACTAAATCTTAAATAGGATTTTCTCTTTCATTACAAACTCAACCAACATTTTCTGGAAAATAACCTCTTGTAAGACACACACTGAACATGTAAGAGTTATCAGTTTTAAAAGAAAATAAATCTCGATTAATCAGAAAGAAAATGATTCAAAGATGTTCCAATGCTCATCTGAAATAATTAACAAAGAATCAACTCGTTCGTAGTTCCCTGTTCTCACTAATACCTGGCTAATGAGGCAGCTCAGAACTGGGAGAGAGATAAAGCGCCTCTTTCCGCAACTATCTTTGGGATTGGCAGTTGCATTGGAAAATATTAGACAGGCAGCACGCCTCTGTTCGTTCCACCTTGAGGATTAGATCCGCGATGGGAGGATTGTTTCGTAAGGGGGTGGCCGGGGCCTCATTACAAAGGGATTATAAAGAAAGAAGAAATGGAACACATAACGAATCAATGACTTTGCTGAAGACTCGAGGAGAATTTCAGTTTTATTGGACTTTATTACTATGAGTTCGAATATGCGGAGTTGACGAAGAAAGAAGGAGATATATTCGTACTTATTCTGTTGGAAATGTTATTGCCAAGGAAGACTACAGAAATATTTCTGTACAAATAAGGGACTGGGTTCCATGAGGCGTAATGGGATTTTGAACAAAGTAATGATTTAAAATATGTTTTTGGGCATTATATTCTTTTAATGTACAAAGGATATTACTTAGATGGTATTCAGGGAGAAAATGACTCGTTACTTGTTTGAATTTTATTAATTCCAGTTTTTTCGGTTGCATCAAGACGATTGGATGCAGATATTAGAGGCAAAAATCTTTAAATTTGCCATTTTACATATGCCAAAAAAAAAACGGTATAAATTTGTTTCATCGATACGTGGGCTTGATTCATTGATACACATTTAATTAATGTATTACTTATGAAGTACGTCCAGCACATAAGAACGCTTAAAAATAGTTTCTAAGAATCTATATATACTAGGTTGTTGAATTATACATTTCTAAATGCAGAAGTTAAGTTATGATAAATATTTGAATTAAACACAGACGTTTGATTCCTTAAACCACGAATATTTATATATACACGGTATTTTTACTTATAATAACAATAAGAATAATAATTTTGAATAAGAATAATAGTAAGGAATTTGAATAATAATTGTTTTGATTCAGAAGGACATTTTCTTCGTGCTTCTACAACTGAAACATGTCTTACATCTATTATGTAAATTAAAAACAATTTATATTGACTCAAAATCAATTGTATGTCCTGTGAATGTATTTCATAAGAAACTTTATTCACTCACTTTTAAAACTCAACTCAGTAATAAAATACGTATTATTTTCATATTATTAATTTGAACAGTTATTAAAACTAATTTGTATATTTAAATCAGTATTATGTTTTTCATTTGATGATACTTTGTGTAGACTACTTTAATATATTGTGTAGTTATATAATTCTTTCTTTTTCTCTGCGTATAAAATACACACACATACTGATATATACTATGAGATAAAGTAACAGAGTATGCTTAATTTTCCATTTAAATATTATTTTTATTAGTATTGCAATATATTGCGAAAAGTTTAAATTTTGAAACAAATTGAGAAGCGTTTGTAAATCTGTCATGTTTTACGGAAGTGTAACAGTTTGGAAAAGTTAAATTTTTAGTAATAGGGGAGTGTTATAAAAAAGCTATAACATTCCAAATTGACGTATAAAATTTATCTTTATTTTTTCACGCACAGTTGCATTTTGAAATAATTCTTAGTTATTTTTAATAGCTGTTTCGAAATAATTTACAACTTGCCATTTTCAAAGATTCTTCACCATCAAAATGAATCATATGTGCGTTTTATCTAAAAATTAAGGTAACTGGGATGTGACAATGCTTCACATTTTGCATTTTTTTATTTTACTTTTAAAAATCGAGGGCACGTTGTTGCACATCAGTAGATGTTTTATTTATGAGATCTAAATAACTAGAATGCTAGAAAATTGAATTTTAAAATTGTAGGCAAATGTGATGTAACTATAATTCAGGTACACTTTCTTCAAAATTCATTTTTTATATAATATGCATTGTAAAATACTAATTTGTTATACGAATAATGTAATTTTTCTGTATTATATGTTCAATTTTAATGAAAATTCTACATTTTTTGTGCAAGAATTAAAAAATTTTAAATGACTAGTTACAAAATTATAAAAGAAAATTTTGTTTTTTTAAAAATATTAATTATGTCTAGTTTGCATTTATAAACACTCAGTGTAGTTCTTAAATTATAAATCAAGTGAATATAGTAAGTGGATTTTGGGGTTTATCCTAAAATTAATTACAGAGTATGTAAAACAGACATTTCGTTTTTCCTAAATGCTTATTTTTAACATTTGAATACTCATGAATAACTCTCTATACATTTATAGCTGCTGTTTTTACTTTACAATAAATAAATATTCATATGTATGAGTACAAAACAGTTTTTGTTTTAATATTTAAAAACAAAATTCCAAACTGGATTTTAAATTAACTCTTTAAATTCATCAAAGCCATTTTCTTTGTAAATTTTTAAAACAATAGAAATAAGTGTAAGGAATTCTGTAATATTCTGTAATAACGATGATCAAAGTGATGTACATGTACTAAAACTTATAGACATAAAACTTTGGTATTTTAAATGGAAGATGAAGTGAATCGTTGATAACACGTATTGATGAAATAAGGAAAGAGAAACGACTTCTAAATAATCTAGAATTTTAAATTTACAATTTAAAAACTGAAAAATGATTCAAAATAATTCAATTAATTATGGTATGGCTTTAAATTGTATTAAAAATATTACTTTACAAATCTTGGGGAAAAAATGTCTTTATTTGCCATTTTCTCATAATACATGTTTGGTGATTCCGGTACACTTTACCAAATTATTCTTTACCTATAGTTCTGATCTTTTGCATAGTACAAGATTCAGAAGTTTTTAATAAAGTGAATGAATTTGTTTTCAAATAAACACTCACAAAGTTCAGATGTAGCACAATATCTGCGTGCAATTTAAAGAGAGTTTGATTTACTAAATTTAAAATTTTTAAAAATGTTTCTAAATTTATTTTTTTTAAAAATTTCATTGTATTTATTTTAAGGATAGTTATGCTTGCAAACTCTCTGGAAAATTTTTAAACGATATATGCAGTGGATTTTATGCAAACTGTGCCTAAAGGTAAGAACATACCTCGAAAAAAAATACTTATTGAATATTTTTATTGCTTATACAGATTTATTTGTAATTTAAAATGGAGCTTTTTTACATTAACATGTACATGAATATACAGATAATTCAACGTAAAAATTTTACTTCCATTGCTTTTAATTTAAGTATGTGAGAATCATTTAAATTTGGTGTAAAAAAGTTCATTTTTCCTTGTCGCAGACGTCCCAGTTACCTTAATCAAAGAAGAATTAATTATAAATGACTATAATTAGCTAGGAAGAAGTATCACACCTTTCGCACAAATTGTTGGAAACTGGAAAACTTAATGTACCATTATGGATCTGTATGGCTCTTACAATGGAAGTTGAATTTATGCACGCTACAATTTTCCATTGAGTCAATTCGATAAGCTGTACGTGATTTGAGGACGTCGAAATCGTATATCCATTAGATTTCTAATGAGTCTCAATGGTCTAATTATTATGTAGCATTGACTTTAATCAAAGATAATGCGGGTGGATTCAATTCTCTTTTAACTAAATGTTCTTAAACAGATGGCTAAGCACAATAAGATATAGAATGAATATAAACTCTAATTCACATAGATTTTAATTTGAACATATTAAATGCACAATTTATATCAACAAAAATAAATTCAAACCAAGTATAAATAATGTTTCGATGCATGAGCTTCAGTATATCACTTATTTAAAATTAATCGATTTATTTTTTCAGCAAAAGAGCTCAAAAGGGAATTAGAATATAGTTATTTCCAACAAATAACATTTTCAAATATTTTAATAAATAAAAATGTACAATCTTTTGTTACATTTAGGCATTTTCTGCGATAATTTTTTAATGAAGAGAATTTCAAAATATGTGAAATGTATAATACATTCAAAAAATTTAATAATACTTTATTTAAACATCCTGCGTATTTTTTGCACATTTCGTATCATAAAAGTTTTGCAGACATTTTGTAAAGTAATAGTTATAAGTATTATAATGTAGAATGATTTATAAACCTTTTATGGAAAATATATACACTTTATAGAAATATAATATATTTTTATTTGTGAATAAAGAATTGATAACAATCTCATTTATACTTACAAATGATGTAAATCATTGTGGTTACAAAATGGGGGGGGATAAAATGTGTTTCTATTATTTAAAAACTATTATAGAAACTATATATTCTATTATTTGATGGATATATGCAAATATAGAATCTCTATGCATATGTCTGTTTAAACCAAGCTTTTTATCAGATACAAAGTTTCTAAAATTTAATATATATTTTTTATAAGAAAAAAATATCAGTAAACACTTTTTTAAAAAGATATAATTTTGTTTTTCTGTGTAAATTCTATGGCACGATTTTTAAATTTTCCAAATGTGGTAAATTAGAAATATCCCATTGGTTCATTTTTATACTCATGGCCAATAAGATCGAAACTTTGGTTAATGATATTCGAGTTATCACAGAAATATTGGCCGAAAAAATTACTATATTAACTGTATTACATAGAACTTGAGCAAAATACGAGGGTTGATCAGAAAAAAAGGTTACAAGTAGAATAAAGAAATAATAGTTATTAACAATAGACAGAAAATACAAAGATGCATATCTAAAACATTTCGGCATAATCACCAAGTCTATTTAGGTATTTATAAGAACGCAGAACCAACTTGTTTAACTCATCATGGTAAAAATCAGGTCCCTGTTCACATTGAGACAAGTCTCCGAGGATGTTTTTACTGCACTGTCTTGAAATATCGCAGCGCATCAGAAACGATATGCTGCATGCTACCATAGCTCAGTCCAAGCTCTGATGAGATTTTACTCAGAGTTACCTGTCTATCATTTTGACATCATTTCTTCTATTCGTGCGTAGTTGATTTCTGTCGTTGAAGAACTTGGCCGGCCACTCCCTGCCATATTGCGGTTTTCGATATTCCGTTTGCCTGATTGAAAAGATCGACACCATTTCACAACGTTGTCTGCTCATTCTGCTTTGCTCTTTCAGATGCGGACCAATTTATTAAGCTCTTGCCATTTCATTCGTCCTGAACCGTCTGGGAACTTTCGCTACTACCCGAAAATCAGCTGCATGACAAGTAGCGCCATTCGTCTCCACTCTGGAAAATAAAATTTCTCCACGATATGTAGTTTTTATATGCTGCGGCTTGTAACATATTTTTTCGTAACCTGTGACCATTCCACGTATAAATCTTGAAAAATTTAATAATTTTACCAAATGTATTGAGAAAAATGTAGTAGTATCTCCTCCTCATCTTGGTAAAAATGGAGATTTCAATGATTATAGAGACTCCCAGGGGAAACGAATTCAGCATGGATAGAGAAATTGGAATATTAAGATAAAAAGTATGTATAAATTTAATTAATATGTTAAGTAATATCTAAATAATCTCTAAGTAAAGAATGGCTAAGCTGATATAATAGCAAAGCAAATTATATCCAGCTGAATAATAGATTTTTCTCAGGTTCATCTGTGCCAATATATAAATATTATCTAAGAAAAATATGTAAACATTTTTTTTACGAGGCTGTGGGAGAAGATTTCTGTGGAACCCATTCTTAGGGAATCTACTTAACAAAAGAAACATGACTGTGCCAAATTGATAATATGTGGGTCTAATAGATCGAAAATGAAATTTGAATTGGAAACTTATTTTTAGTGGATTTCTGCTCAACAAAAGAAACATGTCTACCAAATTTCCACTCTGTAGATCTAATAGTTCCAGAGATCTCGTGACGAATGTGTGTTTGGTGGAGGCACTTTTTGCTTATCTCTCCCTCTTATATATATATATAAAGAGAGAGAGAAAATTATATTTATATTAAAAGAATTTTGAAAAATTGATACTTTATTTTAATTATTTTTCTGGATTTAATTATTCCTACATTTAGATTTAATCCTTCTTGTTATTTTTATCTTTTTATCGAAAATGTTTGTGAATTTCAATTTACTTTTCGATCAAAAGAGTAAAGAGTGTCAAAATTACGGTTAATACTATATTTGTACTTCATGCTAACTAAATATAAATTAATACTATAATAATCCATTAAATAAAATTTGCAAATAGGAAAAGGTAACTTATGAATAAAAAATCAAATATGTGATTGAAACTATAAAGATCGTGAAGAACACAATTAAAATCAATAAATCATTCACTTTCAAAATTCACCATTAATCATGTATAATCTAACTTCTTTCACAGCGAGCTACATCAGCTTAATAAAGCCTGGTCAATATCAAAATCAAAATGGTTTCGTGAGGTCGCATGGAGGCGTTAACTTTCAATGAATATTTCAGTCACGAAAATGTGTTATGTGCTTTTATATTCAAGCCGTGAAGAATGTTGGTCATTTTATGAGCGCCCCATTAGCTGCCTTATAGATATGTACGATGGAAGGAAGCCAAAATAGGGCACATAGAATAACGACAATTATGTCCACTTCATTTCACTCAAATATGATAATATTCGATATTTCTTTAAAATGGAAACATGAATCAGAACTTTCATTCCAATAAGATTTATTACTGTTTTATATTTTTGTATTTTAATTTAAACAACTTTTCGCCTTGTTTGAATAGAAATTGCAATACCTTTAAGATAAGAAAGTTGAAATTTTTCTTAAGAATTTGAAAATGCACTTATTATTTATTTATTCCATTTATCATAGACTGATCTTTGAGGGTAAACTTAAAATTTTTTTTGAATTACCATTCATTTAAATTTTTAAATTATATTTCTCAAATATATACAAACTTATTGGAA
Organism: Trichonephila clavata; assembly: GCA_019973975.1. Lineage (NCBI taxonomy): Eukaryota > Metazoa > Arthropoda > Arachnida > Araneae > Nephilidae > Trichonephila > Trichonephila clavata. The sequence continues at coordinate 16,630 of BMAO01018502.1, read as the reverse complement.
TATTTATTTCATTATGCAATCCTTTTTAGAAATTTAAAAGTACTTCACAATATTCTAAAAAAAATTCTTTTATGTACAATAAATCATGCATAATACATATGTACTTAATGCAGCATCAAAATTCAATTTAATTTGTTTTTATAATTTGATTCTATTTATTAAACAATATATGTACACTATTGTTAAAAAAATTTTAATGAATATATAATCACTTCAATTAATTTATATAATAATACATGCATATAGGTAGTTATTCACTCAAGATTTTTCTCTACGGATTTAAATCTAATATAGTCTACAGCCAGCTAAAACTTCGCGGTATATATATATATATATATATATATAATTTCTAAATATATACAAAATAGTTATAAAACCTAAGATAACTAGTCAATATAGTAAGAAGAATCAGACACAGTACTACTATAGCAAACTCCTGGCCTTAGGAACCAATATTGCAGGTTTAAGCAACTGTGACAAACATATTCTAAAAATTGTTTCCTTTAAGCATCTATTTTTTATAAAGAAAATAAACTGTGACTGCATATAGCACGAAAACTACTTTCAGCTTATTTTTTTTTATCGCACACAAACCCTCAAAGTTTAATAACATTTTTAGAATACTCCAGAATTCACCAAATAACGAATCTTCATCGCAAGTCATCACTGTTAAGCTCTACGAGTAAATATGCACTACTCGTGATCTACATATTTATAAGATCGATCAAGAAATGTATTTCGAGACGGTTGATTTCAAAATAAAAGAACTCAGGACACACTATCGGGGAATACGAGCAACTTTCGATGGATTTTGATCACTGAATATTCATCTCGCTTCACATTTCTCGAGAGCTTCCCAAACAAACTATATCTTTTTATTGAACAGCATTTCTTTTTCTGGAAGCAAAAAGAATAAGTATAAATAACCAACCAAACTGTTGTGAATATATATGAAAAAATTCAAATATTATTAAACACAAGTTTATTTCTGAAACTTGTATTCTCTTTTGAATTTTTCAGTTTCTGTCAATTGCCTTACCTAATATATCTTTTGGTTATAATTAAGGTTAAAATTTTTTTCGTTATTTTTTGTATATGTAAAGAATTTATTTCTTATCTTCTTTGATTTGTGCAGTTTTTCGTAACTTTAGACTCAGAAATTTTAATACAGTTCGTATGATCTGTGGAATCCAGACAAAAAAAATCTACAAAAGGGGAGTGATGTTAACAAGTTAGAAACATTGCGTCTTCAAAAATATTTACCATTGTGATGCAAGTCCCTAAAAGAAGAAAACATCGCGAATAACTCCATTTATTACTTTGTTACAGATTATAACTGTAACCGTGAATATTACGGTGTAACTTATTAAAATGTCTGTTCCGCCCTCAGTATTAGTTTTGGTCTTGTTGTTGTACGAGCGTGTCTGTGTTTTGAGAAATATTCATTCTATATAATTCAGTGATGTTTTAAGTTCGCTTTGCTGTCCACCCAAAAATAAAGGATATTATTCACTTACCTTGAAATTGTCTTCATTTGAAAACTTCGGACCTGCATTGCACTCTCACACACAAGACGTTTACAACTTTCCTTTCAGTTTTAAAAAACTTCAATTACTCGCGCTGTGAACTATATTAAGTAGCATACTTCAACGAGATTCCTATGGTAATGTTTCCCCTGTTCAGATGCCTATGTTTTTTAATATTTTAAGCATGCTCTTTAGCTGAAGAATTAAAACAAAACTGACTTTGTAAATATTTTGCAGAGTTATTCTATGAAGTTTATATTTACACATACTTAAAACCCTTGTACGATAAAATTAAAAATTTTTGTTTCTTAAAATCTTTATATATATATATATATATAACCATATCTGTGTTAGCATACAACTCATTCGCATTTGTTCTTAATTTTATTTTTATCCGCTACGAAGCTAATATTTTTTATTGCCCCTATATAGATTTCCTTAATATTCCACAATAACTAAATCCGTAATAATATAAAAGGAAATATGTGTGTGAATACTTTGAATACTTATGTTCGTTATGTTAAAGAAAAAATACAATAACAGATTGTCTTAATGACAAAATATTTTAAACTAATATCCATCTAATAAATATTTTAAGATTATTAATAAAATGAATAAATAAAAAGAAAATAACTAAATAATAATCACATGCATCAGTAGTATACATAATGAAACGAATAATCGTATACAATCTATTAAAATTACATTAATATAATTTCGTAAAACAAACCTGAACCCAACTTAAGTTGGTTTTTTATTTTTCATGTATTAGCTTTTTTTTTTAAAGTTATTTCCTTGTAAAAGAATATTTTATCAATCTGAGTCGGCAAATTTGACCTGAATTCCCGTCGGGTTAAAATAAACTTAAGTTAACTTTTTTAATGTAATTATGCTACAGTACTTTAAATGCGTTTTCTTATATTTTTTTATATGAAAAGGTATTGAAATCCTGAGTTACTTCATGAAATGTTGAGTAAAACAACAATAGTACTTAATAGCAATAGCATTAATTAAATAAAAAATTTGTTGAATAATACACTTTAACAGCAACATACATACAGTAGAGTCATAATATTATGATAACATGCACAATATACGCAATAGTCTCCTTTTTGTACTTAAAATAGCTCTTAAGTGACGAATCATAGTCCCAATGCGTGTGTGAAAGGTTTTCAAAGTAATATTTAAGAGAACAGGTAAGAATCCAAAAACTTTAAAAGATACCCAAGCTGAAGATTTTGATGTCTGAATTGTTAATCCAGATGTTTAAACATTCTCCCCCCTTTTTATTCCTATTTGAGGAATTTGACACATACGGAAGGAAGTGAATGGTGTCCTCATGCTTTTTGAAACATTTACGGACAATTTTGATCCCATGTGGCGTTATCCTGCTTAAAAACCGATTATTCTCATGATATACAGGTGGAACATAACTAAGTATTTGATCGGTCACGATGCATAAAAATGCACGATTGCTGGGAGTGCTTTCTAAAGAAATTAATAGACCCAAGGTATGCTAAATTATGCCCTATATCATTACATTGCTTCTGCTACATTTTTGATTTCAAGCAATGATTTGTAGAAGCTTGTTTTCTGTTGTTTTCCAATGTGAATATGCCAGCACATCAACCAGATGCAGTAGGGAAAAAGATTCATAATCTTTTTTTTTCCTATTATTCTGTGTTTCAATATATGTACTGCAATGTAAATTGCGATGAATGCTTGTTTGTAAGTGTACAGTAATCAGATGTTAGCTGCAGAGGCCAATACGGAATAAATGTCCATCTGCTGTCATTCTCGATATTTTTATTAGTAATGTTGATCCATTTTAGCTGTCAATATACCAAAGGTAGCTCGTCGTTCAAAATTAACCAGGAGTCGCAGGTGACGCTCTTCTTTCATAAATTTCGCCATTGTACCGAATAATTTGAATGTCAGAACTGCAAATCATGTTTATATTTGTTTATATTTTCATTTATTGCATACAAAACTACAGCAAAACGACCATTTAAAAATATCTGCAGTTATATATATATATATTTATATACAGGTAAAATAAAATAAAATGGAATAAAATAAGTATAGATATTTTTTAAATCCTGCAAAACAAAGATTGGATGGATAATGGATTTGATAATCTTTAAAAACCAACTATTACTTCAGTTAACATATAAAAAGTCAATTGACCAAATTGGAAAACTATTATGTTTTTTTAGAAGAGTCACTGTTTTAGGACAGTGAAATAGGGTTAAGCGTGCTTTACAAGATCCTAACCTTCCCCTATCAAACAGGTAAACTAATAAGAATGATTATTGTAAAATTGTTCATTTTACACATTGATTCAAACATTAATCTAACATAAATATCAAAACTTACCAATATTATAATTCAACTTTTACAATACAATTATAGATAGTGTGTGTCAACTGTATTAACACAAACATATATAGATAGAACAGCTATCTTTTATGTGCGACTATATATCTCTAAATTTAACTAAGGCACCATCTATATGGTAATATTGTAATATATAATAAAATCACTAATGTAACTGTAAAAAAATATCGAAGAGAAACTGACGAACATATATGTATAATTGTGAGCATGTGTGTGACGATTGAAAAAGGAAGCCTGGAGGCTAGTTTTTTTATACGTTCATTAAAACAGCTTTCTATATCTTAACTGCGAGGCAAACCAACGCCAACCTGCCAATTTTTAATAGGATTATATATTTCCAATAATTGCTATATCATCAGTTTTTAGTTATGTTTCAAGAGGATAGTAAAGCGCGGGGGCTGAAGGTTGAATGTTCTTTTCTGAGAAAATATTAGCTTTTTAATCTTATGCGTGAATATATACTGTGAGGAAATAAATGTTAGATGGCAAATAGAATTTCTTAGTCTATAAATTAACTATCCTTACACACACATACACACACACACTCACACACGCGCATGCAGTCACACACACATACATTGTATATAACGTTTAACGTAAACTGTAAAATTGCTTGTAAATTTTCCCCTGATTTTTCAATACAAATTTTAAGACCGTTAATCGGAAGTGAGTATTTAATTATATAAAAAAAGTGTTAACCGTTATAACAGTTAGAAATTCATAATTTAGATAATTAAATGCTCACTTCTTATTAACGGTCTTAAAAGTTGTATTGCTAAATCAGAAAAAATAATTTACAATCAATTTTACTGAATACTTTAAACAATATATAAACATTAGATGATTGTCAATTTATTTTTCACTTAACTCTAACATATGAAACACATTATTTTGCATGTGTCCATTGGACATTTTAGAAGAACAATATTAGCAAAAAATTGCAGTTATTACTGTTCGAGGTATACACACACAATTTTCTTTCATTTTAAATATTAACGCAGTTTTGTCATTGTAACAAACATATTATCTAATTCTTGACATATTATGTAATTTATACACTCTTTGACATATTATGTAATTTATACACACATTGTATACACATTTTAACTGAAATAAATTTAAAAAGTATTCAAAATTGTAGGGAAAAAATCTTGAAAAGTATAATGTATGGTTATCATTTGTTTGAAACATATACACTAGACGAGATGTTTCTTAAGAATTTATTTTCTTTCGTGCTGCAAACATTAAACACAACCTCCATCTTCTTAAGGATACATACATGTTTATTGCAGAATATATCTATGTTTCCATTTTCTTATATTTCTACAAAATTGCCTTTTCAATCATAATTTTTTTAGTTTCTCATTGTGACCGCAGAAAAGGATATTTGACCAATTTTGCAAATAAATGTGAATGGTATTCATATAATGCAGTACAGCCATGTATCTGATATTGCAATTTATGTTGTAAGCCTTGTCGTGAAAAGAAAAATCAATAACGTTTCTGCTTCCCCGTTATTTATTTGCTTGTTTTCTTTCTTTTTATTTAGCCGCAAATATTTATCTTCAGCCTCACTAAAAAAAGTATCTTTTCTCTGAAATGATTTCGGGAGCGTAATTTTTATTTTCGGACTTTTTTATGCGTTATTTTTAAGAATGTATATCTCTCTTATCTCTCGCTGCCTATTCAGAAAAGAATCTGAAATTGAGACAAATGGTTACTTTTGAATGGTAAGGCCTTTGGAGAATATTAATTATGAATGTTACGAAAAAACACGACCGAATTCTCGATTATTGAGTTCAGTGGTGCATATAACTTTTATAGAATGAAAAAGAGGAGGTTGTGGGTTTCTTTTCAATCTCGATTTAGAAAACAAATCGCAGAGAAATTTTTGCAATTTGTTTTATTTGTCTTTCGTAATATTCATTTTTTAAATCTTAGATTTGGATTGGAAGGGGAGATTTTCCGCATTCGCCTCAATAATTTTGTTTTGGTCTAAAGAAATAAATGTAATACATAAAAAAATCAAAGTTCAAAAGTCTGAATTGAAAAATTCTTCAAAATTTAATTACAAGATTAAAGTGTGAAAGTCAAAAGTTTTTTTAAAACTTTTGTATGTTTTTAAAATATTTGTAAGAAAAAAATTAATTTACTTATATTATTTTTTTGGTCCGAAAATACTTACAAATGCCTAAATGAGAAAAACGTGAATTAATAAGAATTGAAAATACGTCATATTTTGAACTATCAAATAAATTTTATAGATTATTGAGAAAAAAATTTTACTGTTTATTTTTGCGAAATTTGTCTATCTAGAAAACTGGAAATATAATTAAAAAATATTTTAATTTTTTAAATCAGAGTTTTCACTAAACATTTTTGATAATTGAACACTTATAACAGACTAAAAACTGCACAAACTATTTATCAAAGTGTTTATTTATTTATATTTGCATTCTATTGTTTTAGAAATATGCTCGTTTATTTTATGAATCAAAAATTTACTTAATTCTTCGGTAAATATATTTATATAGATTTTTATAAGTTAGATAAATATAATTTAAATTTTAAATATTTTGGCACATATATTTACTTAAATACTCATTTCTTATTTTTTAATATGAGAACTATCAATTAAATTATTTCCCCGGTTTATTTTAAATGACATCAAATTTTGAAAAAGAGCAGTAATATCAAGGATAATATACTTTTTACTAACCGGAGAAGAATAGCTTGTTCATTTTTCTCTTTTTAAAACAATGAAAAACATTTGATGCAATTTAAGAAAAATAATTCCACGAAATAAAACATATTTTGTTCATTAAAAATATTTTCAAAAATTTTATAGTAACCCTATCTATTCAATATTAGTTAGAAAATGAACAGCGATACAATGTATCAAATGTCAAAAGGCTAAACATTCTAGAAAAAAAAGGCAAAGTTTTTCCAGATATTAAGAGAAAAGCTAAGCCCTGGAGGAGAAAATGAAGAAAGCATGGCTTTCTGTTTCCTTTTACAGCAAATTCTAGTCTTCATTTCCTCTCATGTGCTTCCATGGTTAGAACTAAATTTAGATTTCTTAGAAACTCCTTTTTTTCTGATAAAATTGAAAGTCTCTTACCAAAAGAAACTTTTGATATTTTTTGTTGCATAAAAATTACCTCCTCTTCTTGAAAAGAAAATGGCTTAGCTTTCTTGCGTAACAAAAAGTGGATGAAATGCTTTGAAGATTGTTGCCTACAGATAAAAGTAATTGTTAACATGTATTTGAATACATTTTAAAAAAAATACTATTCATGTAACTCGATCGATAATAAAAAATATCAGCGTTATGCATTATTTATGATTGAATGATAGTAATTCTACTGAGTAATTTTTAGTGAATTCCTGCTTATAATTTATTTTACTATTTCCTGTAATGAGACGAGCTTATTTTCACTTAAAATCAAAGGCATTTTAAAAATTCGATATCAATATTTGTTAAAATAACAGTTTGTAGATTTGACTTTTAATTTTGCATAAAGTATGTTTTAATTATTTTAAAAGCATTCTTCTACACAAAGAATACCTTAAGGGCTATATGCAGAATGGAAATTTTTTTCAATTTTCCTTAGAATGTAAAACAAAAATTCCGACAGAAATGCAGTGGTTTAAAATGTAAGAAAGAAAAAGTATTAAACCAAAAATGGGGAATATTTAAAAAAAAATAATTAAAGAGAAATGAAGAAGTTAATGAAAATTTCATCTAATTAAAAGATAGAAAAGTGTAAAACAGCAATTAGTTAAAAAAAATAAATCTAGAATCAATTTTGATATGGTTAAAACACGTATGGCTAAAAACACATATAGTAGTTATTAGAGTAAAAGAGAACAAATATATATTAGTGTCTAGAAACATATCAGGATTAGAAAACATATTTTTGTAACTAGAGTTATGAGTATTATATACCTATCCATATATATGTGTGTGAGTTAGAATAACTTGTGATTTCATTTCATATATATTTATGGTATTAACTCTGAATTATCTAGAAGAAAAATAATATGAATTAAACAAGAATGGAAACTTTGATTTTGCGCTACTTTCGAAAAACGTTCTATTACATCAAAATGTCTTCTTAACAGTTTGGACAAGAAACGAACACAAAAGAAACCGAGATATTATATTATTAAAACGACAAAACTGCATTCTTTAATAAAGTACTAAGAAAATGAAATAGATTTAGAAAAAACAGATATTCCTTTCGCTTTTATGTTATATGTGTTTCAAGTTGTCTATGGGAACATAAATGTTATTTTTTGTTGTTATAAAAAGATCCCTCAGAAATAGGTATCTTCTTGATACAATGACAACAACAGAATTTAATATAAGATACTTCCAAAAGTATCGAACGAGAGACAACGATGGAAACTATCTTGGTGGATTACATTTATATTTGCACCAATAAGTACTGTGAATCGTTATCATAAGTTTCTACAACGCTTCGCCATTGTTTAAGAAGCTTTATTTTATTTTTTTCAACATTATTCAGAACAATACACTCTTTACTTTTTATTTAAGTTTAAATCTATTCAGTTTTTGCTGTGTACAAATTTAACAAAGTATTGCCTTCTATATTTAAATAACAGATCGAATTTGAATATTATTTGTTCAAAAAATGTATTGCATATTTATTAAATATGTTTATATTTTATGAATTTGATATGAAAGCAGCATATACGCTCGCGCGCGCGTCTTTCATTATTACATATGAATAATTAGTTCATTCTTCTATCTATAAAGAGATTTCTAGTTTATATATGTCCATAGATATTGGGCGAGGAAAACATAGTGATGAAGAATAATGCCGAAATTCAGATTCAATCTTGTAAAGATAACTCTGTAAAGAATATAATTTATGCGGTGGTTTTGTTTCATTTCACTTTAAAAAATGTAATTTTTTGCCAACAATTTGAGAGTTGTTTCATATACTTCCAATGTCATGTACAAACTAGAGCCATAACTAAATGTTGCAACGATATTGGTATAAGAGGAAATTAATACAGTAAAATTAACATTTATTCATTGCTCTATAAATTCTATATTTGCAAATTATATCATATATATGAATTTAAATATTAAAAGAATTATCTTCGTCCAAGTTGTATGGGAAACTTGCTTCAATTTGAAATAAAAATAAACATTATTTAAATAAAAAAACTACATAATTTTTTATAGTAAATGGTTTAAAACAGCTTCATGTGGTTAATGCTCATAAATATGAAATTTATTCCAGGTTTCATATAAGTAACACGAACGGTAATTAACTTAAATTAGATTTATATTAAAGCAAGCAGATTCTGGAACAATACCAGTGTATGAAAAAAATTAAAGCCCGATCTCATTAATATATTGGCCCCTACACATTTTTTTTTTATTTTAACTAAAAAACTGTGTAAACTATACAATTTATTGGGTTTTCACTAAGGAATGTATCCAATAAAAAAGGGCATAGGGTTAATTTATAAATATGATTTTTTCTTGTTTGGATTGTTTTTTCTCTCTTCGGGTTTCTTCTTTTTGTGTCAAAAGTATGTTAAGGAACATGCACTACTTCGAAATCGAAACTTGTTTTCAGTACTTAATTATTTTGATTACGATCATTAATTGTAAACTATTTAATTTCATAAAGGGTAGTGAAAATAAAAACATTCAGTTGAGGAGTTTGTCATTGTACATCAAACATTGGAACACAACTGTGTAAAAGATGACAATTCTTAAATTTCTATACGCATCTCCAAATGAAAAGGAATTAATTATATCAAGCTACAAATATTCCATTTTTTTAAAAAAAAATAGATTGTTATGTTTTCATGATGCTTAGAATAAAAAAAAGACTCATTTTTTGATCTATTAATATCATAACTGTAAGACACATTTTAATTCAAATTGTTTTATTCATTGATTAAAAACACATGAAATAATAATGGTGTACAATTTATGATGGTGCGTAATATTTTTAAAAGTCAGGAAATCTAAGCCAGTAAGTGAGATGGAGAGTTGTATTTACGTCGGACTACAAATCGACATAGGGCTGTTAACGACGGATCTCATAATTTTGAACCAAGGTCAAGGGACGAGTACGTCACCTGAGCAAACACCCTACCCTCTCTTAACTCCCTCATCGAAGACGCTTGAGCCTTGATAGGTTTAATGTGTTACGGTCCCCTCTACATGGCGGGTCTTCAGTGACTCATGTCCGTCAGCCTCGAGTTCGTGACTTTGGCCACTAGGTTACCGCGGCCAACGCAGAGGCCAGATCGCACTATATATAGATTAGAAAAGCTGTTTGGTGTCCTTTTGCAGTTTTATTACTCTCATAACATGAATTCATATCAGAAATCAGGTAATTTTAGAGTGTTTGTAATAAGTATCTTTGGTATTTTCGGCCTCCATGATTCTAAGAGGCGAAATATGGACTGAAATTGTTTTTCTAAGAGCTTTCCAAAGAATTAAAAGTTTTAAGACTAGAGATCTGTTCTCTTAAATTACCCGCGGCTAGATTTATTTTTCAGAAATTCATTGATCAGATAAGTGTTACATAGCCTCGCATTGTCATTCAATAATATTATGTAAGGTCTATCTTATCTCTGAGGAAAGAAAAAAACTAATATGTTTGAAGTTATCTTTAAATTTCACAATAGTGACATATCCTCCAAACTGCACATGTGATTCTGACATCCATAGCATGATCTGTATATGACATGGTATTGTCTATGTCCATGCAATTAAATATAATATCTATTCAAGCAGTCAATCCTTCTCTGCCATTATGATCTTTATTCAGAGCGTTGGGGGATAAATAATGAATTTCTAGATGGACGAGAAAGCGTGAGTTAATAGAATGGTCTCCTGCTTACTCGAGCTTTTAATGCTAGTTCTGCACCATGCTTAATGTTCATAGGACTAGGAGTGTGCAAATACACATTAGATCTTCTTATAGACATCTCCGATACTAACTTATGGTAACCCCTCGAATATCAGCTTCTTACTTCCACATAAAGTTCAAGAGAGAGCTGAGAAACCTTCACTTCTATAGCGTATGATTGTAAATGTTGTATCTCCCCCATTACACGGTAGATGTCGCTGCGAATGGGCGCGTCTCTGTTTTTCACTGCAACCATATATTTACTTCTTTTTGTTGTCTTCTGTTGTGCGTAGTCAGCTGCGCTGAATAAAAAAGTACAAAAGCATCTTTGGGTACTCACTGGACTATTCCAAACTCATTACCCTACTCGTGTTCCAATATTCTGGCGCCCAAGACATAAACAAACCCAAGTAAAATAATTGATCCAAAACAAAATGGATAAAAACTGCTTGATCCAAAGGAAAGTGCTACGATCGGCCGTTACGAAAACAATCAGTGAATTGGATAACTGCATCGCAGCAAACATTTTCCTGCAGCGTTGCTGGCATTTACCAAACTTGAAGAAAAGACAAAGCGTCTTTTTGAAAACGACGAATTAGTGATTACATATCTTTCTTCACATCCTGATCCCGACACAGATCCCGACACAATTGTAGAGAATGAGCTGGAACAAATCGAAACGTACCGAGATAATTTTATCTCTGCAAAAGTTCGTTTCCAAGAGTTTTCGAAAATCTATGAGCAGAAAACACAACAATTGGATATCTCTCCATCGATGGATCGTTTAAGCATAAATCTTCCTAAATTGGAATTAATAGACTTCGATGGTAATCCCAAAAATTGGTTTTCCTTCTGGTCCATGTTCCAAAAAATTGATGAGGATCCTAAAACAGAGGACGACGTGAAATTTGCATATCTGATGCAAACAACAAAAGGTAAGGCTTTTGATTTCGTTCAATCTTACCATGTATCTAAAGGTGAATACAAAACTGTCATAAAAAATTTAAAAACTCGTTTTGCTGATGATAAAATGCTAATTGAATTGTATGTACGCGAACTTTTAAAATTAATTCTAAATCAATCGCATAATATGTCTTTTACTGATTTAGTAGACCAATTAGATACTTATTTGCGTTGTCTAGAAAATTTAGGAGTAACTAAAGAAAAATATGCATGCATGCTCTATCCGTTAGTTGAAGCTTCAATCCCTGAACAAATTCTAATCGCATGGGAAAGAGAAAGAAATTCTATTTCTCGTAACAGCACTGCAAATACGCATGACCTTGACTTGTTAATTCAATTCCTTCGTTCGGAAGTGGTCAGTGCTGAGCGCCTGCGTATTGCAAAAGCTTTCTGTGCGGGAGAAAAAGATAAAAATAAAACAAGTAAACAGAAAACTGACCCCTCTCGCGATCTCAGTTCGGTGACCCCCGTCCCCACGGCATCGAGTCTTGTTACCCAAACAAAAAGCGAAAGGAGAGAGTCGAATATTTTTTGTTTATTTTGTTCGAAAAAAACTCACCACAGTAGTGACTGTTTCACGGCGCAAAAAATGCCCTTTCAAGAACGAAAAGAGAAAGTTTTGAAGATGAAAGCGTGCTTATCGTGTCTTAGAATTAACTGTCGCGCAGATAGATGCGGAATGAGTGTTCGGTGCATAGTTTGCTCGAAAAAACATTTTCCAATTTATGCCCAAATTTATGTAGAGAAAATGAAAATTCCTTTTCTTCTCCGAGCAAAACAGAAATTAATAGTGTCACCAGCAATAGCTCTTCCGGTTCGACAGATGTTTTATTGCAAACACTCAGAATTAGAGTATCAGGCCCTTTGAAAACAAAAATAGTTCGCTGTTTATGTGACTCAGCTTCACAAAGGTCATATATAAATCGTGATCTCGCAGAGTTTTTGGACTTAAAAGTTGATCATCCCGAATTTCTTAAACATAATTTATTTGGAGGTATTGAAACGGAAAAAATTAAACATTTCGCATTTAAATGTGAACTTCAGGAAATTCGGGGAAATTTTTTCGTGTGAAGTGATATTGTTAGATAAGGAAGTAATCTGCGGAACAATTCCAAAAATAAGTAAATCTGATGCAGAATGCTTCACTAAAAATGGAATTTATTTATCCGATTGTGAAAAAAATGATTCTGCCATATCAGTTTTACTGGGTGCTGACTATTTAGGAAAATTTTTAACTGGTTTCATAAGTCAACAACCCAATGGTTTAACCACTGTTCAGACTTATCTAGGGTGGGTAGCTATGGGAAAATCATTATCCTATACCACTTGTTCTAATCATGCCATGCCTGTGATTTCACTGCTAAACGGTAGCAAAATTTGTGACCTTTGGTCATTGGGATATCTGGGTATACGGTACCCTGTGGAAAACAAAACAAGAAAGGACATTGATGATGATACTGTGTCTTTTTTCGAAAAAACTGTAAAATTCAATCAGGGCAGGTATGAGGTAAATCTTCCATGGGTTGAAGGGCATCCAAAACTACTTGATTTGCAATTTCAATCTGAAAAATGTCTCAATACCATGACTTCTAAACTTATTTCACAGGAAAATTTGATTCTTATGACAAAATTTTGAAGGAATGGGAACAGTTGGAATCATAGAACCAGTACCAATTAATATTAAGGGGGTAAATTTATCGCAACAAAAATGCAGGTATTTACCTCATCGAGCTGTCTTTAAGGAGTCTAGTCTTACGACTAAATTCGCCCAGTTTTCGACGCTTCAGCAAAAGATGAAAATTCCATTTCCTTAAATCAATGCTTAGCAACTGGACCTAATTATATTGAGATGATCCCTTCCATTCTAAATAAATTTCGCAAAAATGGACTGGGAGTCATTTCAGATATTAGCAAAGCCTTCTTGCAGATCTCAATTTCCCCTACAGACAATTTCCCCTATCTCCGATTTCTGTGGTGGGAAAATTACGAAAAAACGTGAAATTAAAATCTATAGGCATTGTAGAGTAGTTTTTGGCCTTTCTTCTAGCCCATTTTTGCTGATGGCTACCATTTACCATCATTTAGAAAAGGAAAGAAATGATGTTGCGGTAAAATTAAAAGATTCTTTTTATGTCGATAATGTTGTGGCTAGTGTCCAAAATGAGATAGAGCTTCAACGATTTCAAACAATAGCTTGTCAAGTCATGTCGAAAGCAGGGTTTGAGCTCACAGGTTGGGTTTCTTCCACAGAGCAACAAAATCAGGAAAAAACAAAATGCTCTGTGCTTGGCCTTTTATGGGAACCAAATACTGATTTGCTCACTTGTGATCACAGAAATATTTCTACTGAAATCAACGATACATGTTCTAAACGGCAACTTTTGTCAATTTCGCAAAAGATATTTGATCCAATCGGTTTTACAGCACCCGTAACACTCATTCCAAAACTTCTAATGCAAAAGCGTGGAAAAATTATAAACTAACATGGGATCAAAAACTGCCTTCTGAAATCATTGAGGAATTTAAAAATTGGCTTGCTAGTTCGGAATTTTTGAAACTGGTTCAAATTCCACGCTACTTTGGTGGTTTAGTTGATGAATCAACTACCACCTTACATTGTTTAGTGATGCAAGTGGGAAAGCCTTTGCAGCGTGCGTTTTTTTACGAATTGAATGCGATAATAAAGTCAAAATTAAATTAGTTCAGGCAAAATCACGCGTCGCTCCTCTAAAAAGGATCCCATCACCAAAAACGAAAAATGAAATGTCCATCCCTAAACTCGAACTCTTGGCAGCAGTTATCGGCACTCGCCTTGTCCAGAGCGTCAAAACATCATTAAACATTCACAGCATTCAAACTTTCTACTGGACTGACTCAAAAGTCGTGCTTTGTTGGATCAAAAATTCTGGGACTTGGAAAACCTTCGTTCGTAACAGAATAAAAGAGATCCATTCCAGCTCATCGAAGGAAGACTGGTATTACGTTCCATCACAGATGAACGCTGCAGACATCGCATCCAGGGGATGCAACGCACAAACTCTCTTCAGTCTTTGTTGGTGGGAGGGTCCAATATGGTTGAAAAACCGTTCCTCCTGGCCAGACACCAAAGACTCTGATTTCAAGGATGCTCTTGAACTTGCTACCGAAGAGAGAAAACCTACAGTTACGACGAATCTGTCTCTGAATGATTCCGACTCTAATTTCTTCGAGTGGACTAAACGTGTTTCAAAGTTTTCTTCCATCGTTCGAACTTTGGCCTATGTAAAACGATTCCTTTCAAATGCTAAATCAGTAGCTAATCGTCAAAAAGACTCTTTACTTAAAGGAAACCTTAGTGAAAAAGAGCTCTCAAAATCTGAGCTCGAAATTCTCCTTTTCATACAGAAAGAGACCTTTGGCAAAAATCGTCGACTCATACCACCGAACTTTGTCGTTTACCTTGATTCTGATGGCCTCCTCAGAGTGGAGACAAAACTTTTCTCTACAGATACTGGAGATTACTTTAGACGACCTATTTTATTACCTGACAAACATGAACTTGTTTTAAGGCTCATTGAAGAGACTCATCGAATCCATAACCATGCAGGTATCCAAGCACTTGTTATTGTCCTGCGAGAAAAGTATTGGATATTGAGATCGAGGAAAACTGTCCGATCAGTCTTGTCTAAATGTGTAATTTGTCAAAGATTTAAGTCAAAACTGTCCACTTCTGTGTTTGCACCTCTTCCTGAAGAGCGTGTAAGAATATCAGCTGGGTTTGAAACGACTGGTGTGGACCTAGCTGGTCCTCTGCTCCTGCGAAATCGTGACAAAGTGTGGATCGCAATTTTCACATGTGCGGTTTACCGTGAAATCCATTTTGAACTGGTCTCGGACATCTCAACACAAAGTTTTCTTCTTGCATTGAGAAGATTCATTTCACGTCGAGGTCAAGTAAAAAAAATTACTCAGACAATGGTACAAATTTCGTTGGACTCAACAACGAACATCGATTGGAGTGACATTATTGCTCACTCTGATTTGAAGAAGATCTCCTGGCACTTTAACCCGCCGACCGCCGCTTGGTGGGGTGGTTTGTGGGAAAGGGTGGTCCGAATGCTAAAGGAATTGCTGAGAACCAATTTGGGAAAAGCTTCTCTTCAATATGATGAACTTCACACCATCGTATGTGAGTGCGAGGCTCTTCTAAACAGCAGACCCTAACTTACCTCTCGGAGGACCCCTCTGATTTGGTACCTATTACTCCATCTCTATTTTTGCAGGACCAAACTGAATTCTGTGTTCAGACTTGGACCTGAATGATATGCAAAATCTTCGCAAACGTGCTAAACATCTTCACGCCGTAAAACATAAACTTAAAACTCGATTCCAAAAGGAATATATCTCACTTTTAAAACAGACGAGCAATAAGGTACAAACTCCACTTTCTGTTGGAGACATTGTATTAATCAGTTTGGATAATAAGAAACGTGTAGATTGGCCTTTGGCTAAAATTGTCGAAATTTATAAGGGGCGTGACGGTGTTTCCCGCGTTGCAAGATTGAAAACTCAGAGTGGTGAACTGATACGGCCGATTCAACGTTTGTGCCGCTTGGAAACTTCAGGTAAAATTGCTGAAATTATGAGAGAACCAATAACTACCAGAAGAGGTAGAACTATTAAGTCTTAAGACTTGAACTCTTATTTTGAAAATTTTCTCTTGAACATTAATTTGTGTATTTTAATTTCAATTTTTAGTGTTAAGTTTTTCTAATCAGTTTGTACATTATTTTCTGAAGCATGTTTAATTTTCTAGAAATCTGGATTTATGTTTAAGTTAAACTGTAACTTTTGTGG
>BMAO01018501.1:0-16612 GCA_019973975.1 Trichonephila clavata | reverse complement strand
TTGGACAATGCGTGTGACATGCGGTCACGCATTTTCCTGCGAAATATGGCTGTGGCCAAGCCCTGAAGGTAAGGAAGGACAACTGGCTCCAACACCTCGGAGATGTAGCGCAGACTGTTTAAAGTACCGGCAATGCGTACTAGAGGAGGGCTAGAGTGATATCCAATACCACCCCATACCATAATAACGGGTGCATGACCAGTGTGGCAGTGGATAACGCAGCTGTTCAGCATCCTCTCTAAAGATTTCTCCAGACTCGAATCCGACCATCTTGGCGTTCCAGACAGATGCGTGACTCGTCAGTAAAGACATCTTCATTCCATTCTGCCACCCACATCCTTCTTTCATTGCACCATTGGCGGTGGAGGCATCTGTGGTTCTGCGTCAAGGGTAGACCAAGCAATGGACGTCTTAAGGACAGACCACTCTGCTGTAAACTTCGTCGAATGGTCCGCGCAAACACTGAATGATGCGTTACAGACTCAATGAAGTGTGCTATGGTTCGTGATGTGACTGAGGGATCAGTCACAGCCATGCGCACAATTTGCCTGCCCTTACGTGCAGTGGTGCACTGAGGTGGATGCAATCGACCACCTCAGTCCGTTGTACCCTCCTGCATCCAACGGTCACATATCCGCATTACAGTTGTTTGGTTTCGTCCAACACGCGACTATTGATTTCTCTGAAAGGTAATCCACAATCTCGGTAGGCCACTATCCTTCCTCTGTCGAACTTGGATACTTGATCAAAAGCTGATAGCTGTTTTATACGAGACATAACTGGTCGTTTTTTGAAAAAACCACAAGAAAAACACAATTGCCGAACTTGAAATCGTCGAAATCTCTAAGTCTTAAATTGCGCTTTGAGGTGGCGCCACAGGCATGCGTGATGTTTGTCTGCGCTGAAATTCCAATCATTTGCATATCTCACCTCTGCTAATACATGTTGTAATTTGCATGTTATTTGCATTTACGGTGGCCAGCAATGTATTTTATCCATAGTATCATGATGAGATTCATTTATTTATTCAAAAGGTTTTACATATTATTCTCCTTGCAATTAGTTAATAATTCTCTTCTGTTGATTGTACTGCATGCAAATAATTTATCCAACATTTTAATTTACTGTAAGAAGGGAAGTAACACAAGGTCTTTAGCTCAAAAATATGATGAGAAATTATATCTTTTTGGCAATCGACTCATCTGAAAAATCTTTAGCCATTTTTTTTCCTCCTATTTTCATTACCTGACTTTTTCCCATAGGGATATTCAATAAAAACAAATTATGATGTTGATCTGAATATTTTTTTTGTCGTTATGTAACAAATGTTATTCATCAAGCGTAAGAAATTTCTTTAATAATGGTTGTGTTCGTGAGATTAATTAGCAAATTTTCAGCAAAAGAACCTATTCATCAAACCCCTATAAATCATATTTTATTATTCACCCATATGTATACCTCATACTCCATTTTTTATATAATTCAGACATAAAGCAAATCTTTTAATTAAAAAATATTTCTGCAGTTGCTGCAAAAATTCTTCATATATGAGTATAAATTTATGTAAAAAAAACTAAATTTTTAGAAATTTATCTTAAACTATAAAGTTATGAATCAACATTTAATTAATTCAAAAATAAATAATCTCGCTACATTTTTTTAATATACATCTGTTATTAAAAATAAGTGTTATCCCTTATCATAACGGAAAGTCGATCACATAAAATATTGTAGCAAAAATAATTCGCTTCCAACGTGCACACCATGGCTCAGTTGGTAGGTCTTCCCACTGGTTTGCAGAAAATTGTCAGATCGATCCCCGTTGTAGGTGACTTCCCAAATCTCGCTTTTTTTTGTTTGTATTGACTGCTGAAAGACTCTCATGCTTATCATTATTAATTATAATTTTTGATTGATATAAGAGTTCAGAGTTTTTCCATGTTTATGCGTGTGTATATAAGCTAAGGAAATATTCAGTTTGGGGAATAAAGTCTTGAGTGTTATCATTCACTTAAGATCAATATACCTCATTAGTTTTATCTACGTGACAATATGTTAAAAATAGGTGATTTGTATTCATTAAAAGTCCTCTATATATAGTAAAATCAGCACACAATCTTATAGAAATTCCCATACATATCTAAGGATTTTGTTACTGGTGTTAGAAGGGCTGGAATTAGAAATTGCAGAGAGAAATGGCACACACTTGTGTTTTCCTTTCTGCTTAATGCTTCTCTGGGCAGACATCTAAATCCTTTCAACAGTTCTTCTAAGAAACTATCTCACTATTAAGTATGTAGCTCATTTTAAAATTTGGTTATTTAAATAAATATATAATATGATAGTAAAAATCTTGAAGGCAAGATAAAAAATTAATTTAAAAATATCGATTGATTTTAAAAGCGGGTTCTATTTAAATTCCAAAATGAAAGAGAGAAGTAGAGTTCAAAAGTCATTTCAATAAAACCGCAGAGAAAAAATTAGACTTTTTACTTTTGAGTACCGTGTTGAAAAAATGTGCTGCAATTCAAAATCCTAAATCCCCAATTTAAATTATTTTGCTTGAAAATAACTGCACCTGCAGTAGATATATTTCCCCCTCAAATACCAAACTATTTTGTCTTTGATTTCCTTAACATGGCTTTGTTATCCTTTGTAACAAGGGAAATACTATTCACAAGTACTCTATTCAAATTCTTTCATCCCTTGAGAAGCATATGTGATTCTCTCAACGTTCTTTCCTCGGATGAGAGATCTTTTCATGGAATTGGCTTTGTATTAAAGCGTTGCTTTCTCATTTTAACTTTAGCTTCATTGATTGTTATAGGAGCCTAATTTGCATAACGTAATTAAATTAAACATTTATGTGGCAAACAAGTCAATAAATCCCAGTTAACTAAAGCAATTCTTTTCAATGGAGTATCGCGATTATTTCCAGTCCATATCTGGTTCAACTAAGCCCTTCATGTTTTATTTCAGCAGATAAAATTTTGTAAGAGATCTGCGTATGTCTATTTATGCTACGATTCTAAAATTTCCCAGGGGAATATACCAACTTCTTCAGGAAAGCAGCACTAGAAAATTATATGAATGGATTTCCCAAATTTATTAAATTCATTGTTTGGAAGGGGTTTATTAATAATTTAAAGAGAATGTATTTAGAACGTGTTTCAAATAAAGAAAATTAAGTTATTCCAAGCATAATTTGAAAATAATTCATTTTAAATTAATTTGCGTAGAGTTAACAGTTCAGAAACATATTTGTAGGTCTAGATGATTCTCCTTTTTCGAAGAAATTATTTTAAAGTTTTTCAGTTCAAACCCCCATTGATATACTTTGGTTTTTTTTCTATTTTCACCGTGTTATTTTGAAAAGAAATGATGAATACAAAACAATGTATGAATTTGTACAATCAACCGAAATGTATTTATAAATGAAAATTTCCCCTGAAATTTGCGTCAAATTTGTAAGCAAAATGACTCATTGATGCATGAATGATTTGTCAGTAAAGAGTTTTCCTCTAAGAAAGGAAATCAGTTTTAGGCAGTATAAAGAATCTATTATCTATTGGTATAAAGAATCTAAATTATATAGCTGTCAAAAAAAAAATCAAAACATTTCAAAATATAACAGACTCCGAATAATCTAAATGAGTAGGATATGGAAAATAATTGGATAACATAATACTGGTTAATTTATAATACATACAATATGATTGAAAATTAGGTTCAATAACAAAATTTATTGCTTGCTTAATTTAGTTCTAACTGAAATAAGACAATAGATTCTTCAGTTTTATATTTTCATATCATTTTACTGAATGGGGTTGCGTAGATTTCTCAATGATAATTTTCCCCTGCAATTAAGATCTTTGCCTCTTAAGCAATCAAGAATTACTTCTGTGTGCGTGTTTTTGCGCGTAAATTGACTCCAATAGGATGACATTTTTTTTCAACGGGTTTTCCAACATTTCGCACAACCTCCATCATCATTGTAAGTTTCATCATCATTCTGTGTTTTATGTATAGCTAAATTATTGTTTTCGTTTGACTACTCATACATTCTTTCCTCATCGTATTTTCCTTCATTCATGCATTAAAAGAATTAAACCTGAATATAGCGTTTCACAAACACTGCTTTTAAAAGCAAACAAGATATCAAACATTGGCATAGCCAAGTAATTTTAGCCGTTTTTCACTAATGAACTTTTAACTAACAAAAAGTAATACTGTACTAAAAAAAATTAAAAATGATTAAATTTAAATATGATTCGGCTCATAGGGCACAAAATGCGACCAATGCCGAAACCCGAGGTCAATTGGTTGCTTATTGGCTGAGAAAAAGATAAACAAAATATGGAACGAAGACGAAATTTGCGTCCTAAAAGCGCTTTTTGTTCCACTACGTGAAAAACGCTCTAAAAATTCCATCCTTATTTCCAACAATATTTTCCACCTTGACGTTTTCTTTAAATGATGCTTTTATTTATTCTCAAGAGGAGGAATGTTGTTAATATTCACTAGGCTGTGAAAATCTTACAAAATGCAGTCAAAGTCATTACAATCTCTTCTGTAAATAATAATTCTTCTCATACTAGACAAATGAATTTCGGTGTCAAATTTTGCATTCTTGATAACTCCTGGTCCATAGCTTCATGAGTAGTATTAGTGAAGTAAAATCGTATTCGTAGGTAAATACTTAAAAAATATTCAACCATGTTTATAAAGTTGTAGCAATAGTTTTCCAGTGAATAGAATTTTAGATTATTTAGAACTGCTACAAAAGTAGTGGTTTGGTTGCTGAATATTCAGCTCTCCTTTTTTAAAGATGATTTAGGGCCCACGGCACCTAGGGTTAAGATCATGGAGTCACTGTTGACATGCCATGAGACTGGCATGGCACTGAAGACGTGCCGTGTAGAACGGTTGATACATTAAATCTGTCGAGGCTCAAAGTCATCCAGTTCGCGTGATGTGGAATTTGGAGAAGGAAACACCAGTTCTCAGTAGTTTTTATACGGTCATGATCCAAATTACGATGTCCTTCTACAATTGCCCTCATGTTGCGTAATAGTGAGAAGTTAATCAACACTCACACACTAGCGAACGACTTAAGATCATGCATATGCGGAAACATTTATAATTATAATATATACATCGTATAGCTTAAATAAGCACAAGAACCTAACAAGTATTAAGATTAAGAAAACAAACTTGTCTATGTACGGAAAGTATGCGCATATTTTCAATTTAGTGAGTTTTGGCATACATCATGACTTTATCGCTTAATTAATGGTATAAACAAAACAATAATGTATGATATTTGTATTATTTTTCAGAATAAAAAAAACTTATCTTTAAATTATAACAATGAAATATTGTTTATTTTATGTCATATTTCGCAATGGAGTAAATTTATTTTCATGGGTATTTGGAAAAGTAAAATTGAAAAAAAAATTATATTATATTTATCTTAATATTAAAGACGGAGAAAAATATCTAAGCATCTTGTTTTTTATTGAAAAGAAAAATAAATACGGTGCATGTAAACTATCAAATATGATCCTAGGGTAAAGGAGGTGACCTTCATAGTTCAAATGCCATTTTTTTTTCTAAAGAAATATTTAATGAGGTTAAGACGTTACTTTGACTGAAATAATTTTGACGAGTGTTATTGGGAAAATAATAAAACTAAATACACTCCTCTGCAAAAAATTCGACGCACCATGAAGGAAGTGGTTGTTTTTAATTAAATTAAATATATGCACAGCTCATACACAAATAATGAGACGATAAAAATATTAAGGCCATAGGGTTTATCCACGGCTCACGAGTAAAGCTTGAAATTTCAAATCAGTAGTTGGTGAAACCTTCCCTGGTGGCGATTCATGCTTGTATACGTCTAGATAATGATTTGACGACATTCTTAATATCATAAGGCGACACATTCTGCCAGGCATTCATCAGTTGTTGCTTTACATCTGCGATATTTTGGGGGGGGGTGAATCTGGCACCCTACCATGTTCTAGATATGTTCCATTGGTGAAAGGTCTGGTGACCTTGCTAGTTAAGGAAAAGTATTATTGGCACGAAGGCAGTCCGGGCATATACGAGTGGTATGGGACTTGACATTATCTTGTTGGAAACTGGCCCCCGGATGACGTGAAATAAAGGATAATACAACTAGCCACGGGATGATATCATCACATCGTAGAGCTGATAAAGATGTATGGAGGATGACTAAAGATGACCTGCTGTCATATGAGATAGCACCCCAGACAGTCACGCCAGGGGTTATGGTTGTATATCTTTGTAAAACAAAGGCTGAATGAGATCATAGGTCCTGGCCTCATCAGACGCGAAGATGATAGTCATCTGCTTCAAGAGTAAAGAGAGATTCAACGTTGAACACTATGCGATGTCAGTCCGATGGCAATCATGATGATTAGTTGCGACACCGCTCCAGACTATTCAACCGATGTTGTGGGGTCAAAGGCAGAAGTCGTAACCCTTTATCTACCGCATTATGATTTATTGCAGTTTTTTTACATGCAATATTTTTTTTTAATCACTACATTGAAAATGAAAGAATATACATTAACAAAATACTCAATTTTGGAAAATTTAATCCGTTAGAGCTAATTAATTAATTAAAGATATTCAAATGTAAAATTAATTATATACACTGTTTACTAGAAATAAATAGTCAAATCGTTTTATAAGGTTTTCATTAACATACAAAAAAATAAGACACCTTTTGATATTAACTACTGTTTCGGAACAAAAATGACAATCTTCGCAATAGGTTCAAAATGTTAGCTGAAAACACAATTTCTGCTGTCAAACTATATGCCCCCCCCCCGCTAAAATATCCATCATAGAACCCGTGATGCCATATATCTTGAAAGAGTGGATTTAAAAGAATATCCCTGCTAAGTATCGTCAGAGTATCCGTAAAAATGTGTATTCTATGTGATTTTAAAGTGAGTGGTATTTATAAGTACTGTCGGTAGCCGCCTTGAGCCACCGGCAAGAGCCGTGAAATGGAGGAAAATACCAAAAGGTGTAGTGTAGCTGCTATAGTGTGTTGAATATTAGATAATGATACTATTGGAACAGTTAGGGCCTGTCGAACAATCATTTCATCTTGTCTCGCATTTGAGCATCTTGACCTTCCGTAGTGTTCATTTCATAGATAAGTTAAGCAGCTATTGCTACCTTTGCACAGAAATGTCTGTACGTTGGAGTTGGCGACCTAATGCTCAGTATGAAAACCCAGCTTGACGCATTACAACAGTTCAACCATGTTCAAAGTCATTCAGTTACCTATAAAGTAAACGAATGATAGCATCATTCGTTTTTTCTAAATGAAATGAAAACGGCGAAAACGAAAAAAGATAAATTTTTCGCCTCTATTACCGTTTTTATACTTTGCGAGTTGCTCAGCAGAAATGCGCAATGCGACCACAATTCATGTTCATTGACCTTGAAAATTTGCTCACGTGCATGATCCATCATGGTGTTATTGCCTACGAAATTTTATCAGAATGGGGCAACTTTTTCTAGGTGCTTCTTTTTTTTTTTTTTTTTGCAAAAGAGTGTATTAACCGCTCAAAACTATTTATTTACTACTAAAAATACATTTTGCACTGTATAGAAGTAAATATTTTAGTTATAAAGGTAATTCAAATTAAAGTAACATTAGTGTGATTTCTGTGTTGTTGCAGATTAAATGATAAAAAGCATTTTTAAGGAATGTAACATGTTATTTTTAGCACAATGCTTGCTGTATTGGAATAATCTGTCTAATAGTTTCTAAGTGAGTGTTCAATGATATCCATCTATAAAAATAATGACTCGCAGTCATATGTAAATGAAAATATGGTTAGAATAGCATGAAGTGACTTCTTCAAACAGTTAAATGGAAACCGTTTTACAAACAATGTTCTACATGCAACTTTTCTAGAACATAAAACACACACTAGTTTGTTTCCTTCACTAATCATGCCATATACTAATTCTATTGCATTTATTGTTTTTTGCTGAAATCATCATCTTATATAAAGGTTAGAAATCGTTAATATAACATAAATTATAACTTTAAAAAAAGTAGTGGAAACGAAAATTACTATGATATGAGTAGACAAACTACGCATCATTTGCAATTGCAGTTTATGACGTCACTATGACAGGGTAATAACAAACGAGTGTGTTCCCCGCCACGGCGAGACCGATTACTTACGTTTGATCGTAATACTTCATTGTGAACTTTATTATTTTGAACTAAAATGCAAACCGTTGTGATCAGAAGCTTCCCCAAAATATTTTGACCTGTATCCTCAGTAGTACGCGTTCGATTTGTTCCCCATTTCTGTCCTGGGAAGAAAATTCAAACATAAGATGATAAATAAGTTGTTTTATTGATGTAGTTCCTGTTTCAATTGTTTAGCTTACCAGCTCAATAGATACGCACTAGATTTATATGATTTGATTTAATTTTTATCATCGTCGCACTCTAATGGAATAAAAGGGCTTTTGATGAAGTACCAAGTAATTTTGTACCTAGGTCAAATGATGAGGAAAACAACTGAGTTGGCACACCGCTTCAGTGCGAAGACTTTGAGACAGTACAAATTTAACGTGAATAAGCCTCACTACACATCGTGGCCCTTCAATGCCACCAGGACTCTAACTCACGGCTTTCCGGCCTCATGGCTTTAACCACTTAGCTGCTGTAGACACAGATCTGGTTTTCTCTCTCTCTCTCAATCTTTATTTTATTGTCTCTCTCAGTATAGGTATTGTTGCAAATTTTCGTAAGTGAAAAAACAGCCGACGACTTTAATTATTGGGTAACAGATTTATTAATGAAAGTAGACAAACAAATGACTACTCGGAAAAAGATCCATATTGATGCACAAAAAATATTTAAACAGATCATTCACAGTAAAGAAGAAACGCTCTTTTTATGAACAAGATTTACATCACTTCAGAAAAGTATATATTTAGAACATATCTACTAGTAGAAGCTTAGGCAGGCAGATAATGCTTCTCTGACCCGTCACAGACTACGCACAAACACATTTTGAAATCGTTTGGCTCAACTGTTGCCTCAAAGGTTCCTTATATAACTAAATGGATAGTTGCAGAGGAGTCAATTCCACAGTCTTCTCGGAAGCTCATCAGCGGCATAATTTGTCGTCAAATTTTAAGCAATAAAATCGTATTTCTAGATACCCTAAGCGCAAATAACTAGAGTTATCATAATCTCCTTCAAGTTCTTACTAAGAGAAATGAACTTTCTAGTAAAACTCAGTTTTCCCTAAGGATAGTGTTTTTGCTGGGAAAACAACATACGGGAAGGTATCAATCTATATCAGTGGTCTTCAAACTTTTTCAATCCACGGAACCCGTAAGGCTTGAAGATGATTTCTCGTAATCCTTAGAAATAGATATTGTTTTCGTAGAACCCCATTCCATATATATACTTCACGAAAGATGTATCTCAAAATAATATTTTAAGTAGACCAACATGTAATAGGCATTTCATGGAAAGGCAATTACAAAATGTTTAGCATTTATTATTAAAAAATTCTAAGCTGTTTTTTAAAAATATTTTTCTGTTTTATAATATTAATATGTGATTAAATTGTCACCAATTCAAGCATTATATTTAGTAAATGAAATATATGCTAGTATTTCTTACACAAACTGTCGAAATGTAGGTTTATTGAGATTAAATTCAATCGCATTACATTATTCTGAGTTAAATTTGATTTTATACTCGGTTTTTGTAGCCACTTACATTGAGAAATATGTTTCACTTAAACGAAATGTTGTGAATGGCATTTAAAAGTTTACAGCTGTGTGAGAGAAATCCTGTATATATTGCATGAATTGGCAACCTAAAATTTAGAAGCTGTTCTTGCTTAAACTGAAATTATAACATCATTTATATTGATATGTTCTTTTTATAGGTATTGTTTTCCTTCATTATAGGTATTGTTTTCTACAAATATAAAAAAGCGCATTTTCTAATAGAAAACTATTTACTTTTGCAACACATTCCGCTAACTAACGACTATAAAATTATCTCGTGGACCCGAAATAGTAAACAATAGAATATTCCAATCTAGAAAGAAGTATATATATATAAAGATAAAACGCTTTAATATTATTTTTATGTAGTATAATAAAAGTGCCAAAATGTTGCAAAATAGAGCTATTAAATGCGAGTATAAATAAAATTTTCCAGTAGAACTGGAGAAACTTGTAACTATATAAGCTTCATAGAGGACGGAATCCATTTCAAATACATATTTTTTTTCTTTTCAGTTTTTTTATTATGACTCGTGGAATCTTTGGGTACTTGGGTATGCCCTGTGGAACCCCAGAATTCCGTGACCATTGTTGAAGACCCCTGATCTATATGCTTACAAATACATTGGTGTTCAGAATTAAGAGTTTTATATTTTGTGGATTATCTATGAAACTCTATTGGACAGATTTAATGAAATTTGATATATTTAAAAGGATTACGTTCTGCAAAAAAAAAAGTCATTCAACATTTAAAATGCACATGCATGATCATGAGTAACCGTCATTGAAGTGGTATTGTATGAAACAGGAATTGCAGAATGTAACAAAAAAAAAAGGTTATTCAGGGTATGCTGCCTATTTCAGATAAACGGGCATCACACACCATGCTTTTATACTAGCAAAAAGGGAATTTATGAATTCATGTGGCAAGTAATCTAACTCGATCAGCAACTCTGTTTCCTGGTCATAGATGGTTCTCGGAAGAGGGTTTACGAATCTTAGTGGCCTTTCCCAGTGCATCTGAGGCATGCTCTATAGAATCTAGGTCTAAACATTTGGCTGGTGATTGTACTAGGCGAGTATTCTAACTTTCCAAAAATCTGTAGATCAAATGAGCTTTATGTGGTTTTATGATGTCGTCCATTAAAACGAATATCCAAAGATTTTATTAATTAGCTACTATAAAATTGTAATCCGAAAAACGTGCTTTATCTTTACAGGCATTAATAGGTGCTCTCTAAAAAACTTCAGCGAATTTTAAATATTGAAATCGTGTTCCTAAAACAGAAATGTTTTTCAAAATTCATAACTATCAACAATAACAGAAATTGTATTACATCATCACAGTGAGAATGCTTTACATAATGATCAGGTAAGTTATTCTAATTTTCTATAAATAAAATGTGTAAATTTTACAAATTTCAGTTATCTACTGCGTAGAGAGGGATTGATATAAGCTAAATATATCGAAACTAAAATTATTTACGTGGCATTTGGTGAATGTCTGGGAAATGAAGTGCCAGCTCAGATGTTGTTAAAATTCCAAACTACGAAGCTTGTCGTCCCAAGTTGCGAAGTAGTCACACACACACACACACAAATTTGTTTATCTTCAATGTGCAACGTTGATACACAATTATTCAATGAATTAATTATGAATGCGTTGGTATTTTTAATTGAAAGAAAAAATAATGAAACAATAAGAATTAGTTCTAATAATCGTTGAAAGATTTCAAACCGGAATTCTGTAAAAGGAAGTACTTTCTACTGCAGACTTTATTAAAGAATATAGACTCAGAGATCTGAGGGATCTTCTTTTGTATCCGTAGAATATGGTCCATAAGCCAATCAGAAAATAGTAAAACATGAAAAAAACTGCATAAAAATGCTGATATAGAATGTTTTTTTAAAACTTTAAAACTTAATAAGAAATTACAAAATGAAAATTTACATTTCTGTTAAATTTAAATAACCCAATTAAAAATAATTTCGTATCCACTTAGTTCGATTTTAAAATGGCCAGTTGATTATTCAGCAGCTCGTTAATTAACTGAATTTCTTTGAGATAACAAAAGAGATAAATTAATTATGTCGTAAACACAATATAATTGAGTTTGCCTTGTTGCTTCTCCTTTCAATTCATTTCAAAGATAAAAGAAATAATTACTAAGATTGACGATTGAAATTTACCTTTTATTCAAATTCAATTACATTTCTAATTGAATGGCTTTGAGAGAACACTTTCAATTTTTTCAAATGAGTGAGAAGTTTACTTTTTCTTCTAAATTCAAGAATTTGTTTTGTTTCCTTTCTTTCTTTCATGCAGCTTGATTGTAGTTCGGAATCTAAATTCTAAAAGTTAAGATAATGATTTGAAGTTTCCAGTTTCTTATGGAATGTGCAGTAAAATGAAGTTCTTGAAGTAAATTAAATTTATTCTTAAAGTAAATTAAAAATAAATAATATTGAATTTACACTTAAAATTCTTATTTTATTACATTTATGTATATATATATATATATATGTGTGTGTGTGTGTGTGTGAGTGTGTTTGAATAACTATATACCTAACTATATAAATTTCACCTGTAGTGCAGAGCTTTTTTGTTCTATTTATTCTATACAACATTGTAAAAAAAAAGGTTAGGTTTGTGAGCAATTAAAGTGTAAAGAAGTGTTGCGAAGTTGGTACAGCTGTCGTTTCTGCCAGTTAAAGGGTCTATAACATTGTCAACTATTGACTCGAGGGATATTGTTTGATAGGTATGGACAAGACATTCAACATGACTTCAAGTTTCTGCAACACAGCATTAATTTTAACTGCTTGAGGAAAATAAACCATAACCAGACTTTTCAATGAGGGAAAGATCTAGAAAAAGTGCTGGACAAACTAGCAGTGGAACAGCTTAGGTGTCGGTATGTCAAGACATGATGAGGAAGAGGTGGCCTTGTATTATGTTGTGAGTGATCAAATTCGAAGGATCGTCGAAGACAGGACACAGCCATAAGGTGAATCAGTAGGCTAAAAATATTCAGAATATCGATTTTGAGTTCTTAATATTTCTAAAATCTCCAAATCGTGTCTTTTCCATTTATGAATTCGAAGAAAATGAGAATTGCTCTTAAAAATAATCAGCTGACATTTCACGCCCATTTTGACAGATAAAATTGTAAACATTGACCTTTTAACCCTGAGCAGCAGTTGCAAGGTCTCTACTTTTTTTTTACTTCTTCAAACGTCATTAACTTTAGATAACAGTATAATAACTGCAAGTGAAACTGTTATATTTGCAAAAAACTTTTGGAGCAAAATTTGTACATTGTCATTTGAGTGATTTGAAATTTA
The DNA here is from genome assembly GCA_019973975.1 of Trichonephila clavata. NCBI lineage: Eukaryota > Metazoa > Arthropoda > Arachnida > Araneae > Nephilidae > Trichonephila > Trichonephila clavata. Next base: position 3,448 of record BMAO01018501.1, on the reverse strand, counting down.
GTGTGAATCTTTAGTGAAATTTTGTTTGAATCTTTGCTGAAATTTAATTTGATTCTTTACTGAAATTTAGTTTCAATGTTGTTGTTACATAAATAAAAAAAATTCAGCTTTAAAAACAAACAAAAAACCAGTTATTTGAGACAGCTTTAGAAATCCCTTTTCTAACATGTAGAGATACTTTTGAATTCCTTCAGTCTTAAGTACCTTCCATTATTTGGATTTAATGTTTGTAAATGACCTTAGTCTCGTCTTCTGTGAATGTTTCCAGACTAATATGCTGATTTCAAATTCTGGAAAATCATATTTCCAGATATTTTCATGGATTGTGCGAACACGCTTTGCGTTTGGATACCTTTAAAGACATGAATATGTCTCCCAATTTTTGATTGCAGAAAACCATTTTCTTTAGACGTCACATTCATCCAAAATCTAAAATTAAGAAATTTATGTTCACATTGTTTAGTTTTCAAATAGATTATTTTCATTCAACGTTGCTTGATTTCGTTTTCAACATTATGTTCCAAATTTGCAGACGTCAGAAAAATACACAGATTTCGACGTTTGAAAAAAATTATGTTTTAACAATTTGTTTTCATTTTTTTAAAGGAAATCTCTTAAAAAGGGGTATTATCTGAACCTTTTCTAAGAAAAGAGATATTGATAATACACTTTTTAACAGTATAAATACCCATTAGTGTCATATTTTTGTTTTACCCATTTAAGCTTTATTTCACTGGAATGTCCATTCAGTTTCCAAATTTATTTAAACAATTACTTCAATCAAAGATTAATTTTCCTTTCTGGTTAGATTTTATTAAAAGTTTTAAATTTTGTATTCTAGGATTAAAATTTTTGTACGAAAAAAATTTGTTTAATTGTTCAATATTTTTATTACGATATCTTCCAAATTAGCAATTTAAAACTTGTTCATATTTATGATCACATACTTTAGTACTGAGTACTTAAGACATACGTTCATTCAAGTTGATTTATTTTACGACTTTTGTTGTTAATTATTTAACGACTCGTGCCAAGTTAACTTACTTAATCACATATTTCAATGATATTCTGCAACATTGTCATCCCAGTTGCATTTTAGAACAAAACTAACATTCATATGAATATAACCAAAAATAAATTCGTGTGTGTAAAAAAATATGTATTTTTTCAAATTTGCATAGATATACAGACCTGAAATATGAGATAACTGACAGATAACATGGATAATCTTTCTTCGGAATTTCAAACGTTAAACAGATAAATAAGATATTAATGGTCAGTGAATAAAAATTGGCATTCACATATACAATAAAGCAATTAATTATTTAATAAAAATTCCCAGATAATTGTAATTATTAATTGTATGAAAAATTCAGAATTACATATTTATAGTTTAATGAATTTCTTTTTACATTTTAATGGCGTTTTCTAATTACAACAAACAGGTATGCAACATGTCAACCACTACGTCACGGTGAAATAATTCCTTGAGAGTGGCCCTAATGAAAACAATTTCAACTGTGTGCGATCTGGCGATTATTGTGGCTAAACAACCGCCCGCATGTCCTTTTCCAGTGGCTGCAGTAAGCCGTATCCAGCCAATCACGTAGGGAGACAGGAGCAAGATGGCGACGTTAATAATTTTTTGTTGTTATTAATTTATTTTAAGGGTAGTAAAATCAATTTTACATGAACTGTTAGAGTAGTACTTTTTAGTATTAAAATATATTACCATTTAATTTTTCAAATAAAAGAAGTAAAGGATAATTTTACTTTTTCATAACCTTAACAAATCGTCATCTTGCCCCAGTACTGGGCAAGATGACTTTGGCTTTGGGGCAAGATAGCGACACTGAAAAGATTGAACATATTTTATCTTTTGAATGTGTTACATGGTTTAATAAATGATAACTGTGTTTTTACATCTTACAAAGTATCAAACTAAGCGTAAAGCATTGTAACATAATGTTGAAGTGTTTAGTTGTATAACTAACAATAGTCAAAAATAAAAATGCTATTTTTATGTTTGGAACATTCCTCATATCAACACTCTTAGCATTTACAGCACTGGATCCCTTCTTCTGTTGAAGGGTTCCTCTTTACAAGCAGTACATCTTATAACACCGTCCTTTGATGTTGATGCAACTGGAATGTTTGGCCTGTATTTTATAAACTTAGGCCTACAGGAACAGTTTGAGTTTTTTTTACTCCCTTTTTAGCTTGACGAGCTTCTTTTCTCTGTTTTTTTTAAATTTCCTGTTCTTCTTCTGCTTTTCTGTTTGTACAAACATTTCTTTATGGGTGTGCTTGTAAGAATGCTAAAACTCAGTCTTTTGCTTATTCTTTTTTCTCACATTATGTTGTTTTAGGCTATGGTTTGAAATAAAAAACACTAACAGGCTTTTTTGGTGCATCGGAATCGGCATTTGCCATAAGTTCTGGTTTTTCTGGAGGGTTTATATGTTGGTTTTCTACTACCGGGGCCTGAGGATTAGCACTATTATTCTCAGTTTCATCGCCGACAGCATCATGATTAGTAGTGTTTACCACAGCATAGTCATGTTCGCTAAACATAAGAGGATTATCAGGCTCGATTCCATATCTAAACCCTTTCAACGGCATTTCCAACTGTAGCTGATTTGAAGTAAGTGATGCTCAAAACCTCACCAATATTTTGTCAGTGATAGTTTGTTCTGGATGAGTGCCCATAAAGTTGGCATTTGCTTGGCTATAGTACATTTTTAACTGGTCAAAAAGTGACACAACAAGGGGGCTGGAGACGATGCGATGTGTGCGGCAGCAACCCAACCAGGATGATGTTTTTAGCTCTGCAGTATAAGATAGCCTGCGAAGTTATATGAGTTTTGTGATTGACAAAAATCAACTGAATAGGAGATTCTTTTCTTGGTTTCACATGAAGATAAAAGTTCTTCAAAAAAGAGAAAAAGGTGCCCTCATTGCTTCAGCCGTTATCACTATAGTTGCATGCAGTTCTTGGTAGGGCTCTTTTTATAAGTTAAGGAAGCATTCGTTTTCTCGCAAAAAATCAGAAAAGGTGGAAGGTAAAAGCCATTAGATCTAAAGCAACAAATTATTGCTACATTCCTTCCTATTTAGGGAGGGGGGCTTAGCGGATGGCAAAAATGTTTTCCTCAGGTCATCCCCTTTTGAACGAAACCTTTCCCGATCCAATGCACCCCTTAGTCCCAGAAGAGATGGAAGCACAAGGTCGCGCGGACATACACACAGACAAACAAGTGTTCACAGTATTTAATATAATGGACAACAATAGTTCGTTTAATAAATTCCGAAACACGGGGCAAGATGACGAGCTCGTCATCTTGCCCCGTGTTTCGGATCTTCATCTAGCTCCAGACTGTTTAAAAAAACTCGCTCTCATTACCATGAAGTAAGGCAATTAATTGACATTTATTCATGGTAATAGTTA